>JAMKCH010050082.1:0-11167 GCA_023653785.1 Ophioderma brevispina
CTTGTAATTTGCACCAAAATCCAAAACCCTAGCTTTGTTTTTGTTGCAGTTAATTTACTTGCAATTCACAAAGGCAATGATTGATGTCACTGCTATATTCACTAGGGCAATGACATCACAGTACATTGATTTGAGCAGAGGGGGACTAGAGGGTGAATGGAAATCAACTGAACCAGTTTAGATCAATTCATGAAGTTTATAATCCTGACCACGCTTATTTGTTGGTGAAAATTTATAGGCCATTCACAATATTTAGCCAGGGTTAGATAAATTCTGAGGAATTTCTGGTTGAAATCTAAATTTAATGATTTTTAGGGATGGGATATGATTCCATTAAGCATGGTGCTTTTGCAAAATGGTCTAATATAAGTTTTGTGAGACCGTCACTTTAAGCAAGCCAGTCTGTATATGTGGGCATTGTATCTAGTGATTGTAGGCATGGTCTGGCGAAAGAAAAGAAGTTTTAAATGTATCTATCTGAAGCAAATTATAAAAAGGTCCACATTCACATGAGGACCACAGGTCAGAGGTCATATGAGACAGTTGGAACTACTCCATTTGGTCTATTAAACATATTGTCTAATAATAATTAATAATTTAATATCCATTTGGTGTGGACTAAATGATTTTTGGACCAAATGGTTGCAAGGAGCCAAATAATTTTGGAGTAAATGGTGATTAGCCTAAATGGTTATTATATTCCATGGTAGACTTACGGTTGTTAGACATTAATGTGCTTTGGACCAAATGGATGTTAGACCCAAATGTTTGTTAGAGGAAAAAAAATATTTATGGGACATAGTACACAAATATAAGCTAATGGCATTTAACACCACTTACAGATAGGACTTTGGTAATTAGCAAAGCTTTATGAAATGAAATTTTAGTTTTGACAAATTGACCGTATTTTATGCTTATTGATAATTTGGGCCACAATATGGTGTGGATTATCAGTGAGTGTTCCTTTTAGTATGGAATATCAGTGATTGTCAGGGGGGTAGGACATGCCAACCTAAAACAGCAACAGCGAATTCAAAAGCATAACTTTCCTAAATTATCATGATATTACTAAGATTCTTTGAACAAAGGTTTAAGGAGATATTGTAATGTCCACTGGGGCTGGAGACTGGCCCTAGTAAAAGCACGTAGCAATTCCACCAAATTACCGTTTGGAATCTCCAAGGCCCAAAGCGAGCAGATCGTGTCCTACCCCCCTTGGTGATAGGGGCGGGCTTTTTAAATGGAATAAGTTTGCCCAGTACTTGATAAGAAGTTGAAGTGACTAACTGTGTGATCTTTGACAGAAACGTGTCTTCTGGCTGCATTGTTGATGTATACTTAGTCCAGCCTGAACTAGGAGTGACGTCATAGCTTACGCAGTCGTAAAGTTGCGATCGCAGGTAAGTGCAGATGTAATCGCGGCGTACAAGTCGGCGTGCGCGATACGATGCACAAGCTGCGCGAATGCTATGGACATCACTCCTTAGTTCAGGACGGATGAAGTATATACACATTTTTTAGTGATGAGAGGAATTACTGAAATTTTGACTTATTATCCTTCAAATCCAGCCTCTCCCATCAGGATATATTGGGACACAAATGCTTATTTCTTAAAATTTTGATCTTTATTGACTATAGTCACCTGCATGGCCAACCAAGTGAATGATCAATGGACATCTGACTCAAATGAGACTACACATTCACCAAATGAGTCAACAACAAGTTGACTGAAAATGAGGACTAGACATTAGAAATCGAATGGTCAACGAACAACTGACTCACATGAGACTAGATTTTCACAAAATAATGAGTCAATGACATTTGCTCAAATGACCAGAACCTTACAAATGAATGAGTCAACTACAAATAGCTCAATGATACTAGATTACAAAATAAATGAGTCAAGTTAAACAACTGACTCAAATGAGACAACAAAAAAAAAAAGACATTAAATGAATGAGTCTATGAAAACTACTGAATCAAATGAGACAAGACATTGCAAAATGAGTCGATGAAAAATGACTCAAATTGAGACTAGGCAAAAAATCAAACATCTGACTCAAATGAGACTAGACATTACAAAATGAATGATTCAACAAATTGAATCAAATAAGTACTAGGACATTCCAAATTTAATTGGTGTATGAAACAATTGCTCAAATGACCAAGACATTACAAAATAAATGTGATCACAAACAATCTGACTCCTGATCTGTTAAGAGAATGAGCCAACCAAAACTGACTCAAAAAAGAGGCTCGGACACTGAATCTGATGTGGAAAATCGTCAATGACCTGCGGCTGACTCACATGGAGCCTAGGATACTTTTCTCATGTAAGATAAAATGAGTCTCAACCGACTCAAATGAGACCTGGAAATATATCTATGTAATAGAAAATGATTCAACAACTGACTCAAATGAGAGTAGGATACTATTCTGATGTAAGAGAAACTGAGTCAATTGACTCATTAATAAGATTAGGCTAGCTCATTCTGATGTACGAGAAATGGAGTCAACAACTGACTCAAATGAGACTGCAATACTGATCTGATGTAAGAGAATGAGTCAACAAAACGACTCAAATGAGAGTAGGATACTATTCTGGTGTAAGAGAAAATGAGTCCACTGACCTCAATAGGTATGATAACTATTATCATGTAAGAGAAATGGTCAACAAACTAGACCTCAAATGAGAGTAGGATACTAATTCTGATGTAAGAGAAAATGAGTCCAATACTCAAATGAGATTAGGATACTATTCTGATGTAAGAGAAATGAGTCAACAACTGACTCAAATGAGAGTAGGAATACTACTCCTGAATGTACGGAAAATTAGTCATCAAACTGCCTCAAAAGAAGTATGATACTATTCTGCTTAAGAGAAAATTCGTGCAAACCTGACTCAATAAGAGTAAGAGAAATTGATGCCCATTTATTTTTGCAATAATTTGTTTTCAATTGACAAAACTGTATTTAACATGTATTTAAATTGTTATTATTTTATGTACCTGTAATTGTAATACATGTACGTTTATGTATAGTCCTGTATCATAAGCATTCTATTACCCTACGTTTTTCTCTTGTATGTAAAGTATGAATTACAATGTGCTACATAATATTTTGTATCACCAAATAAAACATGTATTAAAACTAATATCTGAATTATTTGTTGTGGGCTCTATCTGTACAACATCCTTCTCAAAAAATGGTTGAGACAAAAAAAAAATTGGTTAAATATGAAATTTTTTTTACTTTTTAGATTTATTTTTTACATCGAATTAAAGAAAAAAGACCAGGCTTATCCCACTGTTGTTTGTTTCATCTTATTAGCTTTGTCATCCAGCGATATAATCAATTTAGTGTGATATCCCAAAATCGATTTTGTGGTCCACCTTTTTCATGCATGGGCAGAGTTGTTTCGCCCAGTTGGCCAAGGGGGGTGGGGGGGGGGGGGGGGGGGGGGGTGCTGCCTCGAAGCTCACAAAGATTGCAACTTGATAAAATAAACAAACACCTGTTAAAGTAAACAACAGAAGTCTAGTTTTTATCAACACAAATTTGATGGTCCAACATAACCAGTTCAATGATAAATATCGTCTTTTCATAAATAATAAACAATACAAATATTTATTTATTGCCACTTCAATGGAAATGGAGCTTTTGAATTTATTACAAAATTGTTATCTTTAAAATCATGCCAAAAGGAATGTAATTGCAACCAAAATAACACGCTAAATTCAAAGAAATGGTTTAAAATATTGCAACTATCTTTTGTGCATTTACTAATTGTTAAAGTCATAAAAATTTGAATGTGCAAGCAAAGTATCAAATTGTTGGTAGGATTTGCGTTTCTTGATAGATTCAAAACCAGAAAAAATCTCTCCTCCAGGTTGCCGTACGCTGGCTGTACGCTCATGGTCTTGTCTTGTATAAACAAACAACAGTATGAGGTGAATGTTATTCACTTTATCTTAAAGGAAATATGTCAAGATTTTTGGTCAAGCTCAGTTTGACTTACATTCAACAATATATGGACTACATCACAAATACACGAAAAAAATCATACCCAATTTGATTGTACAAATGAACAAAAATAGAGCATTTTAATTTTTGTTTTTTGACATTTACGAAGAGGAAGAAAAAGGGGGATTTTTCGCCAAGGATTCATGATTTCAAAAGCGCCCACTCAGTGACGTCAAACTGATGACCAACACATCGTGGTTTACTAGGAATTGTTATGCTGACACTGTAAGATTGATGATGATGAAAGTAATTACTAAAAGTGAGAAAAAAAAGTTACAGAATGCATATTTTGTTCATTTCGTTGGGTTTTTTTTTTTTTTTTAATTATATTGAGTGGCACACTGCGATATGACCCTCACTTAAACCTATTAAATATTCGTTACAAATATCAGGTTACCAAAAATTTGGAATGCATAAGTAATAGCATCATAAACTATCGAAAACCCATGAATGCCTTTAAAATAAACCTAAAAAATGAGCGGATTAATAAATATTACAAAATTATGGTATTAATTAAGTAAAGGTTTTGATGTATCAATCTGTCATTAAAAAATTCATGTTATTTATTCATCTAAAGTGAAATACCCTTTCCTTGTTTCATCGCATTCATCACCAGGACTGGCTCACAATGGATTTCATGCCCTCTTGCCTCTGATCTTGTTTAAACAAACCAATCTTACAATGTTCTCGTCTTGTCGTTCCCAATGTGTTTGTCTTGTCATGTCGTCCTGTATCGTCCCGTCCTATCCAGTCCTATCAACCAATTTAAATTTTTAAATATTATTCTATGTATTGGTGGGGTAATTGATCAAAGTCTCCGGACTTATTATGGGGCCTCTCCGCATTTGAGTTCATGCCATTACCAAAACTCATGTACATTTGTTCATTAAGATGATTATTTATTCTTAATTTCTTTTTTTAAATATATAATATATATATAATTATATATAGTTATCGTAATAATGTACAGACTGAATGAAAATGCTAATAAAAGAAATTGAATCTGAATCTGAATGGTCACACGACGAAATTATGGATGGTATCACTTTGAATCACATTTGCCTGCGATGTGGATTAGTCGGAATCGTATTCGAGTAAACTATTGGGCGGGAAATTAAAAAGGGCAAAATACTCAACAAATGTGGAAAATTTTCAACTTATTTTGAATTTATATGTAATCTACATTACTTACGCTTCCATCCAACCAAATTTTCCAAAATTCAGAATCATGGAAATATTTCCTGTAAGCCAGAGCTTACTGATCATAACTTCCACCATACGTAACGGTTTGTATCTTTCAGAGTTTCTTTTGAGGTTAATCCTTTTTTAAACGGAATTCTATCTGTTCAAGTGAGAATAACTTATGTTTAACTAATTCGTTCCCCGTTTTCACTCAACCAGAAAATGGCCACAAACTCGTATTTTTGTGGTCCGAGTAAACTGGAGTTAGCTCTCTATTGGAAACAAGGCAAATGAGATGAAAACAAACAATCCTGAAAAGCCTTGTCTTTTCTTTTAATGTGATGTACAAACGACTTACTTACGTTGAGATATATATGAAAAATCGGTTGTTGATTGTACCTTTTTTTTTAGACGGGCTGTACAAGCGATGAGTGGTGACAACCTATGTGTAATAGGCAGCATTAGGTTGCCTATTTTTTTTATATTACACGGGCATTTTATACCTGGTATATCCAGTTCCCATTTGAGGAAAAATTGCCATCGTAAAGATGGCAGTACCCATCATCCAACCGGCTGTAGGTCTTCTAGCTGAAACCAGTGTTTTAAATTTTAAAAGTAAGTGAAACAATGTGACAACAAAACATAGTAATGTCCTGTCTGGACAAAAATTATGTGTAATAGCTTAGGAAATAAGGGTTTGTGTAGTCTGTATGGGTCAATCAACATGCATTTTGGGGCAGCAAACTGTCTGATCTAAAACTTAAAAGGATTCCCCCCCCCAAACGGGGATAATGCGAAGAGATTAAAAAAGGTGGAAAGCATTCTTTTAGATATAAATCAAAGATAACTATTTAAAATTCCAATTAAATACTTCAAATGCAGTAACAACAATACCAAATATGAAATAATGAGTATTTGGGGAAATTAGTCATACAGCAATTACGGACTCAAATTCGTCAAACATTACACCAGTACAGTTAAAAAACGATCACAACCAAGTTTTACAGGGTCATCTTCAAAAAAAAAATAAACATTTGACCCAAAAAAATCTTTAACATTATCACCATAACTATCCTTGCAAGTTACATGTGCAAAGTGAGAGATTTGACGGCATACACAGAAAAGTGTCATTAAATAGGGATTTCTTATAGATTAGTCACT
Organism: Ophioderma brevispina; assembly: GCA_023653785.1. Taxonomy (NCBI): domain Eukaryota; kingdom Metazoa; phylum Echinodermata; class Ophiuroidea; order Amphilepidida; family Ophiodermatidae; genus Ophioderma; species Ophioderma brevispina. Next base: position 6,367 of record JAMKCH010050082.1, read on the forward strand.
CAAGATTTCTACCTTGTAATATTTCTTTAGGTTGAGTTACCCTTCGGATCGTCAACCCTCCCATATGCTGATATTTTTCAATATAAAACGGGCGATTTCCTATTTGCTCAGGAATTCACAATGTTGTACCAAAGGAAATAATCTCAGCGTAATTTTACATGGGGACATTTTTTGAGTAAAGAACGCTTTAAGGCAAAATAAGAAATTTTCAATTTTTTAGGGAACACGGTTATTTGAAATCTCTCCTTCACCTTAACAGAATTGCCAAAATCATCAATATTCATATTTTGAAAAAATTGTTACGGCAGAGATTGTACTAAAAAAACTGGAAGTGGTTGGCTTGAAATCCCTGTATTTAAAGGAAAAAGGCAGGACATTTTATCTGTTCTTTAATTTCTATATGTGCATATCAAAATTCCGACTTGAGATCAGAATAGTCTTTCGTGTGAATATCCCAGATTTAAAAGTGTAAATCATGGCCTTGTACAGTTTGCCTCAAAAGACAAAATTACTATTACAAGGACAGAAATACACAACAATTTTTACACCCATCATGAGGGTTGTTGCGATCGAGAGCGGGTATTTTAATATGTCGCTCTTATTTGCGACATAGTCGGCCGTTTTATGTCCGTTTCCGCCAAAAATCGGCAACTTGTTTTGAGAGGATGGGCCTTTTGCTGTAGTTTATTTTTTGGAATTTTGGGGAGGTTTTGGTGTTTTTTCGGGGCATCTTGGAGCCACGTTTGTCGTCTTTCTTACCGTAAACCTATTGGTTTGTGTGCGAGTGGTAAGCGGTGCTTGCGGAGTATACTTCGGGCGAAAATGAAATGAGTCAGTCTGAGGGGCAAGGACAGAGGTCAAACACGATTGCAACAAGAGTATAAGTCATTGCATATCGACTTGCAAAACTGCGCTTGAGCAGATTAAGTTTGTAAACACGCCCTGGACATGAGCCCTGGACCAAGGGGACGCCACCATTTTATATGTTAACTGTTTTTGGGGGAAGGAGGAAGTGGAGTTTGGTACAGGTCAAATAATAAATGGAGGTCCTGTTCGATAGCGTGTATTTTGTAGGGTTTGTTGTTATTTAAACAATTGGTTCAAGAATTATTTGGAAATGTCCAAACCAATTACAATGATGATCACAACAAAATTACACAGAAGAAGTTCTTTATTCTTTACGTCAACTGTTATTTGGCGACTTAATCGGGGTTTCAACTTATGTCCTTGCATTGAAGATTTATTAAAAAGGAGGTCTAGCACAAAATATTAACAGGGATAATAAACCTGAGGGAATTTTATTTAATCATAATCATATTAATAAAAAAAACAACCAAGAAACGTACAGAAAACCCAGGACCACGGTTTGAATCCCAACAACAGGCAGGCGTATAGGACAATACAAATTAGATATTACAAGAATTAAAAACAAGTTAAAAGGTGCAACGAGAGATTTCACAAATCAGGGTGTCCCTTAAAAATGAAAAAGTACTGATTTTGCCCCTGATGTGTAAAGCTTGCCCACAAAAAAAATATCCCCATTGAAAGGAAGGAGCATTGTTTCTTTGTACAAAAAGGTTGCATGAAATTTCTAAATTTCGTATAGGAGCAAAATACGAAAGAATCAGCCTATTTGTATTCTTGAAATATAAGCAAATCAGAATCACTTTTTTTCTCTCTTTTAAGGCATTTCTGTAGACATGTACACGGTAGAAATATATTAAGTGTCGAGCCGATATGAAATTACCCATTATTACACATTATTTGGGTGCCACAAAATTTCTTGTTGCACCTTTGCACACAATATTATTTCTTTGGGGACCAGTCCTTAGATAACGTTTACCACTTGACGGACAACAAGCTCTATGGATCCCCCTGGTGAGACAAATATTAATCAGAAAACGGAAAAAAAAAAACACTTGGAAAAAATAAGCTTGGTCAGTGATTTTTTTGTTTCAGGATAGCCCTAATATGCGAAAGCAACAATTATCACATTATTATAACCAAATTAGTGATATTGTTGACCAATCTTTGAAAAATTGTAAAGAATCTGTTGTAAACTGATTTGAGTAGGTAAAGGTTGTATAGATTTACCAAAAAAAAGATGCCGACGGTTTAAGCTGGGGAACTTGGATTTCTTTCACAATGCGTCAAACATGGCCGCCAAACATGGTAAAACTCATAGAACAGGCATAAATAAGTTTGAAAAAAGTGATTACAAGTACCAAACAAACTCTATGTATATATTTTTGGTTGTTGCGAAAACATACATGGCAGTTTCCATGCTGCTAGAATTTGTCAAAGCCAAGAGGCGGCCCAATATGGCTGCCAAATCCTTAGAAATTTACACAAAATTAGATATAACTGCAAAAAAGAGGGCTAATGTAAATAGGAATTAGTGAATTATTGCATTCCTAGTACTTCCAAGTGACAGCCCTCATTGAATATTGATACAAAAGCTATGGTTACCAGGGTAGGGCCTTGGATTTTTTCAAAATGGCGTCCAAAATGGCCGCCGAAACATGGTCAAATTCATAGAATAGGCATAAATGAGGTTTAATATGTGATCCAAGTTCCAAACAGGTGATCTATATATATTTCTACACTTACATGGCATTTCGATGATGCTAGCATATTCCAAACCAAGATGGTGGCCAATATGGTGCCAAAGTGTTTGGATATTTACACAAAAGTAGATTACTGCCGAAAAAAGGAAATGTGTCAAGGAATTAGTGATTGACTTCAGGGGAGGATTTTTTAAGAGTCAGCAGTGAAGCAGCTGTTGACAGGGGCCCCCTAAAATATTGGCTCTCACGGCCACTTCCACAAAAAATAAAAAAATAAATAAAGGAAAAGGAAAAAAAATTCATGGCCGCAGTGTTTCCCCCAGATTTGTAGGACACCCAGTATCCTTTGACATCATCAACATGTCCATGTAGAACACGGGGGACCCGACACAACTTTTTTCTACAAAGCGATAGACCCAGGGGTTGATATGTTTGTCGCGAAGTCCAAACCTTTGGCATCAGGTACCCTGTATCAAAATAGGAACCTTTCACAAAAAAAACTTGATTAATGGGGGACCCTGAAAATCTTGAACAGTTCAAAGGTGGGCCCTGAAAAAGCTTTGACCCCTTTCAATTTGTAACTGGTTTCCTTGAGGTATGAACACAACTTCATTTCAACTTTCCAATAGGCGATAGCATCGTGACCATCAGGATAAATATGCATCAAATCGCACCTTGGAAGATCAGAGTTTCAAAAATTTTATTCACTTCGAGGGGAAAACACCAGCTCACAGACCAGGAGAGCATCAGGAAGGGGTGGTTGGAGGGGGACTCGCGCTCCCTGAATTTGCAAATCTTGCAAGCCCATTTTGGACAAAGTTCCGCCTTTCAGCCCCCCTGGTAATTTTGACGTTTTTCAAATCCTGGATCCGCCCTGCAGAACCCCATAGTTGCACTAAAACATGACATTACACGCATCCCCTTTGCGAAGCTTAAAGGGGCCCACCTAAAGCTGCTGGACAAGCCCTTTCCTTAAATCCGCCTCTGTTGACATTCCTGGTAATTCCTCACTGAATAATGGTACAAAGTATCAAACGTCGTCCCCATCACTTGTACCCCATCACTATGCTTCCCTCTTCTTTGAAATATGCATATCTCCAAGTCCCATGCATGAATCCTCTCAGAAATGGCTCTGTTTTTGGCATAAGGAGTATTAGCTTAACAGGTCCTTGTCCTAGGCCTGCTTCACTCCTGTCGATTGCTCACCTTCAACAAAATGTCAAGGCGGTAGCGGAGTTCTCAGGCAGAGGGTAGGATTTCTCGTCTACTGCGACTATTTGCTGTTTGGTAGCGCCCCTCCTGCACGCTTCTATGCTTTGTAGAGGAGGTTTCTGGACCTAATGTCACATCCGTTTTATTGTCAATCTCGTCAAGCCAATCCTCTGCCCCACGCCCAGAACCCCAATAAGTTTCTGAGGGGGAAGATTGGATTTTTTGTGTCGGCAAAGGCTTGAGATAGACAAAGGTCTTTTTGTCTTGAAGATAGAATGGCTTGTCATGACATGTGCCCAGGCAAATTTTGGGAGAGTTAGGTTTGTCCTATCCAGGTGTAGTTTTGGCTACCGGAGACTTGCCAGTCTCATTGGAATTGTAGTCCCCAACTGCAGACTATGTATGAGGGTAATTCAGATCACATGGCTCAATACTGCCCCCCCCTGGTGCCCCGTGTCCCTCTGGGTTCCAGGGCTTCGGCGTTGTCCGCGACCTCTGAGGTGACACCTCCCACACAACTTGGAGATAGGGCCCCTTCAGGAAGTTATTGCCCTCCCTGACGCTGTGACAGAGACGCGTAAAAAGTCGGCATGGTGGCCCACCTAAGGTCCACGAAGTTGTCGGGCCAATGCTCTCCTGTTTAAGCTTCGCCACCATATCAACGTGGTCGAGCTGTGTAGGCTATCTTTCTGGAGCTGAAGCACTGCGTCCTCGGACTAGAGAGAAAGGTATCCGGGTCCGATGCGACAACCCCCCAACAAAAAAATGGAAAACGGTATTGACATACCCCGACAGGAGGGGAAATTAGGATCCCCAGTCTTCAAGGAACAGAAACGACTTATATGTATGGACCCAAGGCCCTTTTGTTGGGGCTGTGGGTCAGATAAATGTGGAACTTGGGTCCGGGTCATTGACTAGCATTTCTCCTCCATTGAGCTAACATCGAGAGGTCCTCCGTGCTGGTTATTTTGGTGGCCTCCATGTACCTGGCTCGCTCTCTGTTCCCACGGATTCTCTCTGGA
>JAMKCH010050083.1:0-10758 GCA_023653785.1 Ophioderma brevispina
CATGCAGCCCCTGTGGTATCAATAATATAAGTTGATCCTGGCACTATATACTGCACAGATCTACCATTTTTGCAGATCAAAATTAATTCTCCCAGACTATCTGTATTTAGGTACTCCAGCTAGTTCCCAAATCTAAAAATAGCTGTTACGCCTTACATAAGCCAATTGGATCACACACGTTGATGACATCATCTGATGTAATTATGACATCATCGGGAACCACCTATGTTGCAATCTTGCCAACTTGCGCAATAACTTGGAAAATACCAAACTATTTATAGTACATAGATCTGCTAGCATGATCTCTAAACGTAAACATATTACATCATTTGAGGATTTCTATTTTCTCTCGCATGATGAAGTACTTTCCTCGAGTAAAATAGAGAAGTAAAATAATATTTTAATCATACAAGGGAGGATCCTATAACATTAAGGAATAATTTATGTTAACCTGTGATTTTTAGCGCTTGATTACATGACAAACTAAATGACAAATAATTGCATTTAGTCCAGGCTACAGATCCATTGATAACTAATGTCAACCTTGTTTTATTAGATATATAATGTTTTTCAACGTTTTCTAGACCAGTTTTTTATGCTGATTCTGAATCCGATGGATGCCAAACGAGCAACCTTGAGCATTTTTGTAGAAACGCAAAGAAATCAAAATGGCCACCAAAACACAAAACATTCATCTCTTGTTCACTCAAAAGTTGTAATTTTTCAGCCAGTCTCGTTAAAACATTCATTGTAACCAATTAACATATGATTTTGTAACCACGTAATCATTGAGTTCAATATGGCCGTCAATACAATAAAATGCCTGATCGTGATCTACTTTTGACTGCAGTTTGGAAATTTGGTAGCTCTTCTGGTGTTTTGACAGTCAAGAAAGTAATTAGAACCATAAGAAATATTTTTAAAAAAATGTGATTATAAATTCCTTCATTATAGGATCCAAAATGGCTTCCGATACTCTAAGATGGCTAGTATAATTGATAGCTGTGTCTACCTAGTACTGCAATGTTTGTGTGTATCCATGTAAGTCAATAAGATCAATGTACACATCATTAGGTAATCAGAGGAATCGATACATGTAAGGTGCCATCCAAGATAGGTGGCCAATATGGCTCGAAATGGCCCTAAGCGGCGAAAAATCCGATCACTAATAGTCTAGAGATATATATTTAGGTTTGGAGCGTCCATTGGCATCCATATTGGGGTATTTTATGAATAACGACTCAATGACACTTAAGATAGCCCTTGCTGGGATTTTTGGAAGCGATTATCTAATTAAAAACCACAAAATAATGTATCTTTAGCCTACAGCGTGAATGAATTACTGACCTTTACTGATTGACATTTGCTGCCATATTGAACGCCTATCTTGGATGGCATCTTGCAGATATCAATCAATATGATTATCTTATGATATTTAAATAGCTCTAAATCAGTTATAGTGAAATACATAAACATGGCAGCTCTTGGCTATATGTAGTACTGAATTTTGCCATTTTGAGGCCATCTTGAATGGCTTATTGATTTGATTGAATATCAAATTGTTGAAAGCTATTCATAATGGTTTCAATTAATATATTGATTGCTAAAGCATTAGCATATATACCAAGTTACCATTCTACGGTCTAAAATAGATAAATACCAGATGTTTTGTTGTATCGGCAGCCATATTGAATCTCTTAATTAGGTGGTTAACGAATCATGTTTGAATTGGTCACAATGGGTGTTTTGACTGGATAGCCCCAAAAAATACAACTTTTGAGTAATTAACATATGAGTTTTTAGTGTTTTGGTGGCCATTTTGATTTGTTGCGTTTCTTCGAAAATGCTCAAAGTTTTTTGTCTGGCATCCATCGGATTCAGATTCAGCAGGAAAAACTGGTCTAAAAACCGTTGAAAAACATTATATATATGGTATAACAAGGTCACATGGTCGGTAGCCTGGACTAATTCATAACTTGTCATTTTAAAGCAATAAGAGCATATTTTTTGAAAAGCGCCCCAATTTTCAAATTTTGATATTTTTGCAGTTATGTTGTTATTTGTCTAGGAAACTATACCTGCGAACGAGAATGCTAAAAAATGCGCATTTATCATAAAATAAGCGATTTTGAAATTAGAATTGGGATCCCAGATTGTACTTAAAGAGACATGAGGACATTTCCAGAGAGAAGCGCCCTCAATTTTTTTCGAACCCAATTTTGGTGCATATTTGGAATGCTTCCCAATGTATTAGATCACACCTGAAGCGAATAAGACGAATACGTCGTTTTTAAGATGATGATTTAGTAAATTCTGTCGTGGACAACAGAAATTCAAAGCATGGTTTCCTATAGGGACGAGTGGGATAGCAGGCAAGTTCAAAACAAGGTTTGCGGTTTTCTTTTGGGCTTGTTTGTCCAATAAACCTTCGAAACGTTCTCGGTAGGTGGTCTAAAACCGATCTAGTGCAATTTGAGAGAAATTTGTATCCTCCATAAAATCATCTCTTGTCATTTTAAAGGCAGAGCTGGAAATGCTAAATTTGCCTTCCATAATGAAATAGTGGCACCTCAAGAAAATTACCTCTAACATGACTTGCCTGAACCAATAAAACAACTAATGGATGAGCGTAGACACGTACATGGCGCTCTTTCCCGGCTATTTCATATTGGAAGACCGTTTCCAACAGCCGTTGAATTATTATCGGAAATGATTCTAATTATCAAATGTCTTCTTTTGCAACACAGACTTAACCATTTTCGAGCTTAACCATTCAGGTATAGTTTACTAGCCAGTTACCAAAGCAACCGTGTAAAATCTCATTTTTTTGGAAAATTGGGGGCGCTCTTCAAAAAATGTGCTATTATTGCTTTAATGGACTTGACCATTAACAAACTATAAATTCATTTAATTTGTCATACACTAAAATTTAATTTGTAATGCACTAGAAATGACAAATTAAGAACAAATTTGTCATTCTTTAATACGTCATGCAATTTTAAAAAGTGAAATTTAATGACAAAAATTAATTGTAAATGCTACAAAATGCTATAACATTTCAGGTTGATTTCCTTGAATTATAAAAAAAAAATCACGTGTCCATGACTAATTTTAATTTGTCAAATAAGATACTTTCCTTGACAAATTAATGTTTTCAATAATATTGTAAAAAGGAATTCCTAATTTCCTACAGAGACACCGAATCCGCAAGTAATAAAGACACACATACATTACTACGGGACTTTACTGTCGATGTTATAATCTGTCGATATTATAATCCTATTTATCTATTGTTCCTATTGTATTCCCGACTTATCAGCAACATTTAACCATGTAAGTTAATCACTTCCTGGTTAGAAGAGTATCATGTAAACAAGGAAATTCATGGCGCAAATTCATCCACAGTGCTTATAGGCACGGACTTAACACATTTAATCCGAATTATTTTCTACAATAAACTTTTGGTAAACGTCAGATTTATGCAGGTACTAAAATCCTGAATTGATTATTGCTATTGTATTGTTTTCTATCAAGGATAATACCAATCAAGGCCCTAATAATCGCCTGAATAAGGTACGCATATGCTTACCTCTAGTGTGATCAACAATAATTTGGCTTAAAGGGACACAATGGTATGAAACAATATTCAGATACATATGAAAGGACCCTTAATGAAATTACTCCACAAATTCGAAAACAATTTGGATTTTCATGTTAAAACATCACGATTATGTGACAATTTCGTGGCAAGATTCCTGCCACGGAAAGTCAAGGTATTGACATCCCTGCCAATTTTGCAGTGTATCCACATGTTCTGTGACCACTTAAATAGTTGGAGAGATATTGTCCAAGTTATGTCCTGGACCGTAAGTTGCGTATGTATACATTTTTTTTTGCTGAACGTGATACATAAGGGTGTGTAGAATTAGAATCGCCGGGTGCCACCTTGGCACCCTTGGAAGTTTTGAGAAATCCAAGATGGGCTTCGCCATAAATGATAATTAATCTATTCAACTCTTTATTTATCAAAATATGGGTTATAGTATATCCTTAGGATCCATGAACAAGGTAATGACACTTGTAAATTGCGCCAGACTAAAATTCAAATGGAAGCCAAATCAATAAGTGTTAAAAATATGCCCTATAACACAAATACATGCGATAAAAAAATAAACATGAAGTACTTAGATTATGTTGAGTTAGACACAATAAATGTTTTCTGATACTTTTAAAAGTTGTAACATGACGTTCAATCAATATGGCAGCCAAAAACGTGAATAATCTTCAAACAATACGTGAACTTACACAAATATCTAAATATTACCGGTCAAGTATACATTATTGTGTCAATGAAACAATTAGAAAATGGTACCTATGATCATAACCAATTTGATACCAGGTAAACCCATAATATAAAATGGGTCAAATTATAATTGATTGCAATATATGTGAAAAAATGTAAATTCCTATGGTATTTTGACAACTTTCCACCATATTAGTTTTATTTTCGATTTTGGCGCATTTAAAAAAATTGAATGTATGTTTACCTTCGGTTCGGGTTCAAAGGTACTTATAATGTCATAGAACATTGATTAGATTTGAAGCCTTAATTACTTACACATGTGTGTCAAGTATTTTTTGGAAGATGTTCACGTTTTGGCTCGACATATGATTGAGTCATGTTTACAACTTTTAAAAGTATCATAAAAATACATTTATCGGTCTAACAACATAACCTAAGTCCTAATGTCGATTTTTATCGCAGGTATTTGCTTTATAGGGATCATATTTTTCAATTTATTGGATTTGGCTTCCATTTAATTTGAAGTAGTATGGCGTAATGTTACAAGTGCCATCCACTTGTTCATTGGATCCTATAGTATATATAGTAACCTCCATAGTTTGCTAATATACTCTCTTATCAGATTGTGTTAAATTGACACAAAATTGTCAAATTTGGCACACGGAAAATCAGTTCGCGGGAAACCAAAATATTGGTCAAAAACGACACGAAAATGTGTTCAAATGAAAAATGACACAGAAAAAGTTTTAGAAATCACTCAAAATCCGAATCAAAATTAAAATAACAAAGTTGTGCTTTAAAAACAAAAGATCGGAATAAACACCCATCAGTATCAAACAGAATAATTTCCGTGTCAAAATTGAATAGATTTTATGTCAAATTTTAACACATCCGGGAGGTTCAAAATCAATCGGGGAAAAATTTGACACCAAAAAGAAAAATAACACAATGCAAATTTGGGGAAGTGTATCATTTTTATTCAAATAGTGAATGCAAAAACAGTGAAGGAAACACAGTATAATGGCATAAAAAAACATGAGAATGACGCTGCATTGCTTGCACTAAACAAGTGCCTAATGTTTTTTCCGTCAAAACATATGATCCGTGGTTGTGTGTTCGCGATCTTAGAATCACATGATCAAATTAACAGTTGGTGGCCCCTCCCGCATCGCATCAAGACTTGCGATAAACAGTGGACAACCCATCACATCGCTTGCGGTTTTATTGATTCGGAAAGTTTGTTAAAGATTTATGATTTATTTCCGATTCCGCGAAAAGAAGTTTCACACTTTTTTCCCCCTCATAACGACCAATTAAATTGTTTCACTCTGACCCAAACAAGTGTCAAAATTAAAAAACGACACGGGAAATTTGACAAATTCAAATTAAGGGTGTAGGGTTGAATAGATAATTATCAATTTATGGCGACCGCCATCTTGGATTCTCAAAACGCCCAAGGATGCCCAGGTGGCACGGCAGATTCTTATTTAGCACACCCTTAACTATCATTTCAGCAAAAAATTGCATATTACTCAAAGTACGGTCACATGAAAACGTTATTCTGACTAAAGTATTCAGACCGGTGTGAAACAGATATAGTCCGGTAGGTAGGAGCCATTGTCGGGGCTCCATAGACGATAACGGAATAAAGCGTGAACTGAAACTAATGTTGCGTTAAAGAGTCAAAAACTGAATCGGATTTTTGCCCTATTGTCCCATGTTCCGATCTATGAGTACGCCGGACAATGGTTACATCTACACCGGGATTCAGACATTGTACTGGCAGACTTGGCAGTTATAGTGAAAGACAGATTAGCACGGCAATTCAGATACACATATTACTGAAAAGTAAAGTTAGTAGGAAAAATATTAGTTTTTCTTTTCCTATTTTAAAAATTTAAAACGCCCAAAATTGTTTTAAATGTGGAAGTGCTTTATAAGTGTTAGTTCATTGTCTGACAAAAATGTATCCTTTAAAGGACATCCAGAGATCCGGTTTGTCCTCTAACCACTTCGGTTTTCTCTTAGTTCTACAGACATGACAGAGGCCCTCAATTAAATAAACCTATGCTGAAAATTGCAATTGATTCGAACTCTGCGTTTTAAAGTTTAAAGAGTATTTGTTGCATAACTTTCCCATAGGACAATGTGTTAATTTAATTTTCTCAGTGGACCTGGACATGTAATAGAAACACTGTTCTATTTTTATAACAAAAAGATGTTTATTTATTTTTGTGTGTTAATTTAGAGGTAGACTGTGTGTGTACATGCGCGTATCTTTGTCCAAAAAAAAAATGAGGGCACACTTTCTAAACTATAAAATATGCATTGAACGTGAATGGAAACCTGTAAAAGCTGAATATTTACGGCATTTTGTTGGCAGGTTTGCTACCAGGATTTTCCTGTAAAATTTACCGGTTTTTTTCTCTAAATTTTAGTAGTTAGCGTATAATTGAAATTCATAATAGTGTACAATAATGATGATATTCTTTAAAATTCGAATAAGAACTCCACTTTTAAAGGACATCGCCGGTTAAGGAGAGAAGGAGGCCCTCTATAGTCATCATAGTTATATTTCTCCATCAATTTTGAATTGGTGTTTTACAACTACTTTATCATGTACGCAAGGTGTTTTTTATCCCCAAAATACACCTCTATCAAGAAAAAACGATAAAAGTCTGAGAAACTTCAGGGGTATGCGCTCTGGAAAAAGCAAATCTTAGAGCATGCATCCATTTCTATGACCATGTATTACTTAAACGAAGAAACAGGAAGATATTTGCGTAGCTGCTCTTTGTTATGGAGCTTTTAAGTGATGCCTAGATAGACCTTTTGTCCGTCATTAGGTACAAAGAGGCTACATAAGGCAGCCCTTTATAGCAATACCCAAATACCTATCATTCTATACTGCTAAGATTAGGATTATATAACCGTCTTCACATCAAGCAGACTCTGGAATACAACAAAAATGGTCCGTATAGACCAGTTAACATCCTATATCACTTCTTTTGTTGCCTGCGAAACCATTCTTGCGAATCGTTATGGCCCATAGTATTAAAACTCTAACAGATACGATTGTCCAGTGTGTAACAATCAGGCCGACCTATTTCAAGATACCAGGCCCTAACATGTTTACAAACATTGCTGTTAACTGGTCTATTGTAATGACAAAGCATGGACCATTACCGCGGCAAGTTAACTCACTATCTCAAATGGCGCAGTTCAATAGCTTTCATTCACAAATATATTGAGCAAATACACCCCCTGAATTTTGATATGATATATGATACTTAGAACACGCATGGTCAGCTGTTATTAACACGGGCCCATCCAAGGCTACTGAACTGAGCCCTTACTAGATTAGCATGCCTTACCTCATAGTGTATGTGGTAATAGGTTGTTTTTTTTTTTTTTTTGCAATTCCATTTAGTGTTCAGACCCCCAGAAAACAAAAATGCAAAAAAAAAAAAAAAAAAAAAAAAAAAAAAAACGGCATTGTGGTTCTGGGGGGGGGGTGGGAAGGGTTCATATTTGGAAATTTTAATTATCCATTGAAGCCTGTATTATAAATTTTTACAAAAGCGACTTTTTGGGAATTAATGTAAAGTTGAATGTTTTGAAAACAAGCAAAAGGTTATACTTTGAGCATGTGGCTTTATGATGTGGTACGTTTCAAACTCATCCGTTCTTATGAAAACTATAGAGGGCGTCCTCCATTCCTTATCCGGCGATGTCCTTTAGTCAAAATAGACCTGGAAAGTTTGAGGATAGGCCTAGCGCCTACTAAGTTATTAGCTGTCATTGGTTTTTTTTATTCTCAGCACATGCACGTTTTCTGTAATGAATCACCAAATTTAAGAGATCTGATTGAATTATTGTTTGCAGTAATTAGTTGGCAAAATTGCTACTATGATTTTCCTGTCAAATTTACAGTATATTTACAGTGTATAACGATATAGCGATATATTTTCAGTGAAAACTGGTCCTATTATAGAGGTAACTTTCAGAACCCTTGGAGCGAGCATGGTAACCACATGTTAATTATAATTGAAATTATAATTAAAAATTAAATTAAAAACTAATTAAATTTAAAATTGTATTCTTTAATTCCCCAGGTTTCTTTAATAGCGCATATTCTCACCTCGAGGATCATTCTGACCAAGAGACAAATCCCAAGTCTCGACCTTCCGATGGTTCAAACCCTCGTGGAACACAGGCCACGTGTTATAATCAATACACCTCTATGGATCCTGTGAGTTACATTAGCGCTTTGGGGATTGGCTTTGAAAGAATTATTACAACAGTAAACGCGGTATACCCATGCCGGGAAATCCATTACGAATCCGTTCGTCTTTCCAGCATTGGAAAGGACAACAAGGACTGTGTCGTGAAATCATCAAAGGCCATTTTGTGCATTGCATCGACAAACGAATATGAAAGTTGCGAGTGGTTTTACTTGCTGTACCAAACTCACAGCTTAGAATACGTGATTCTAGTGTCTATACCATTCTATCACGAAGCAGATATCATCCGCATCCCTCTGCGTATCCGCGACAAGTGACGAAACCGTTGTCGAGAATAACAACCAAAGCTGGTCAAAAGAAGCAGATTTTCCTGCAACGGTATGAAAGCTAGCGATTTGCATTTTTTTTTTGCTTTATTTATTTTTTTTTTTTTTTTATTTGCGTATCATTTGAGATTCACAGGAACTCTCGTGGAGAGTACGCATAACCTGTGTCAGTTATATCAGGAGTGTCACCAGAGTACCTCAAGGTTCGACAAAGTGTGCTAATGGGGGGCCTAATTGGAACAGATTCCCCCTGTGACAGTTGGGGGCAAAAACTATGTTTTGCGCCCTTTCTAGGGAGAGCATCTGGCATTGTATATAGGGTACTGGCCGGAACGGAAAGTGCCCACACTAAGGTATTCACAACCGATGATCAGAATGTTCAACTTCGGGCTGTTGGGTGGTTTGCGGGTGAGATAAACAGGAGATACAGTAATTAATCGAATCTAACAGACCAGTACTTGTTTTTCCAATACATGGAAAAGTAAACCAAGGAGAATGATAAGGATGAGCCTTCCATGATGCTGGTTCCTCCAAAGCACTTTATGTTGGTAGTGTTGTTACTCCCCTGTATTTAAGGCACATTCGTGAATTGACTTTAAGTACAGTTGTAAACAGTCATCAGAAAATGCGCATATGCAAATAACATGATGTTCGAACACTACTTCAAGTCCGACTGGGAGCAGCTTAAAACTGAAGACAATGCGATGTGTGTCATGCGAAAGACTGTAACGGAAAGGCCGGTTACTAGGTCAGTCACGCAAGAATACTGCAGCAAAATTTAATGTTGCTGTAACGGTCTAATACCGAGTGTCTTCATATGCCTACCCAGCCGGGTTCAAAGTAGGACGATTGAGAAATTGCTTGCTTTTTAGAAACAAAAATAAAGATTAAGTGTATGCATTTCTTTTTAGGTGTCCAGAGGGTTCTATATGATTATATATTATTTATTTATTTTAAACGTTTTTAGCACAGCTTTTACTGTTAAATCGGAATCTGATGGCATACCAGATGAAAAAAACCTTGAGCATTTTCGAAAAAACGCAAAAATCAAAAATGGCTACCAAAACACTAAAAAACCATTGTTAATAGATTTCAAAATTTGATAATCAAATCCCTGCACCATTCAAGATTGGTCAAAATGGCACATTCACTACTCCTATAGCCAAGAGCGGCATGCATGTGTATATTACGATAACTCATTCAGCAGCAGTGAAGATACATAACATAACGTGATTGCTATCTGCAAGATTGCAACCTAGATGGGCGTTCAATATGGCTTGGAATGTCAGTCAATAAAGCCCAGTATTCATTCACGCTGTCGGATATATTCCAAAAGGTTTAAGTAGGGCGCCCATCTTCACACATAGTTCATAAATATTCTAGTGTTGTGTATCAGAATGTGATCACCTACATTTATGGACGGCATTACGCACCGAAAGCTATGGTGTAGAACCTCGAATGGACCCATCACATGCCGTGGGGGCGCAATTGATTAGAGCATCCGGCGATCTAAACGGAGGGTTGTGGGTCCGAGTCCCATCCACAGCAAGTTAATTTTGCGGATTAATAATGCTAAGTCCGCACTGTATCTCATTTCTCATATGATAATTTATTGTGGTTTGAGTTGGATATTCCCTTTAACAAAATTAGTTAAAGCTATCATCGGTGTCATTGAATCGTTTTCATCAAATTCCCAATATATATGCCAATGGATTGCCTAAAACTACCCAAAACCAAACGAGAAACATCTATAGACTATTAGTGGTCGGATTTTTACGCGGCTTGAGCAAGTGTTATTTCAGCCATATTGGATAAACCTTTTGGATGATTACATGTAGCACATTGCCTGATTAAAATACTCATCTCTCTCTCTCTCTCTCTCTCT
>JAMKCH010050084.1:0-10372 GCA_023653785.1 Ophioderma brevispina
GCATAGTTTAAGAAAAAAACAAAACGCAGTAACGCTGGGTGTTTTGTCAACCATCAATTCTTTTCAGGATTTGCGTCTTTTGTGTCCGTTGCATGCTCTGTCTACCATCATGAATTGATATTATTTCTAGGAAAGATCATGTGACCAAATTCATTTTAAAAAAGGAGTAAGAATTGATGGTGATTTTCTGAGTTTTGTCACTGGCCTACATGCATGGACCTGACCAGATGCCTGAGACATTTGTCTTGTGTACCTATGAAATTGAATTCTTGCAGCCGTAACTTTATTTTTTTATTTTATTTTTTATTTTATTTTTGTCTTGTTTAGCCTGGGTAATCATTCAGTTTCAGACACTGCTTCCAATATGCCCAGGGTATCCAGACGAATTGGGACAGCCAGGGTTTTCACCCTACCTATCGACCTGCGCTGGCTGCGATTAAATATCCAGGCGTGATTCTCCATGTTAATGGACCAAACGCTTTACCGTCCCCTCCTAAGGACGGGGTAATTCTCATGGTTTTCGTTTGCCCAAGTCCAAGACCATGGGAAGCAAATCCAGTGTTAAGCGAAAAAAAAAAAAAAGAGTTCTTACATCAAATCCAGAATTTAGTACCCATTTATCCCAGCAAGTGGCCTCGCCGGGGCTCGACCCGGGACCTTCTGCACCAAAGGCGAATACCACTTCATCAACTTTGTCATTTTGAACAAGCTTGAAAATTGCTATAAAAACTGTGCAGTGCATATTACAAGCACGATTTCGTCCCTCAGTGATGCTTGATGTCTAGAATACAATTAGTTTCAGTAAGAAAGTTGCAGCACTCTTTATGATACACAGTGATTGGCAATAATCTAAATGTTGAAGTTTGAATGAAATGATACCTGAAAGATTGGGGTGGCCAACTTTGTATGCTGCAACATTATTTCCCATATACATTCTGTTCATACAATACATCAATAATCATTAAAAAAGCAATTTAATATACATGCCTTCCCTGAAAATTACTAAGAAAATGTTTCAAAAATATATATAAATACATTTTGAAGAAAAAAAAAGTCATACACACTATACTCGTCGTCAGTAATGTTCTGAAACAAATTCTGGCTACGCGCACATAAACCCGGAAGTTTGTGACGAACGCTTGAACAAGGAATCCACTACTCACATCAACAGATGCGCGGGTGCCATTTGTTTCAGAAATTATGACGGGCGATTCTTAACAGACAGACAGAATGTGGTTACAGATTTTCAGGGACTCAACATGAAACTGATACAAAAGATCTGGTGTACACTTGCACAGCAAAGTGCAAACTGATCTATGTGCTTCATTTGTAAAAGCATCTTGTTTCAATGCAAGTGACAATTTAAAAGAAAACTGTGGCAGCACACGTTTCTATTCTAGAAAAACCTGTTTATTTCCCAATGAGTTTCAGCTTTGGAATTGGAGAAAACCTATTTAAAAAAAATGGGGCTGAATTTAACATGTGCTCAAATGAACTGCCAGGGTACTATAAATTTAATTAACATCACACTAAGACATACACAGGCACCAGTAACCAGTAGAACGTCGTGCGCTATTCATTAAATTTTTTGGCCGCTCAGTAAATTAATGGTTTCATCTCGGTTTAACTTGCCTCTAGTCTGTAGCACTCAACATTTTTTTTCCCTGAAATGCACAGTGCTAATTCTTGCTGGTCAGTCACTTTATCCACATGAGTATGTTCCTAGGTTGTGCATATTTTACCATTAGACCAGCAGCAAACGGCGGGCGGGTACTGATTACATGTAAGACTGAGCAGCGCGAATCGGCCCTGTTTATTCCGCAGCCGCCAATCATTATGCCCTGTAAGCCCACAATGAGTATTGGTGCGACATTTACATGATGTATTAAGTATTGTTTGATTTTATTAATGAATATTAAAATTAGCTCATTGCATTATTCAGGACAAAATTGCATTTTCCTCTGCAGGTTGTAGCTAGCACATTTTTAGTGGTGGGTGTATTTGATGAAAATTTGACGTCTGTTATAATGTTATTTGCCTAAAATTGTCAAATTTGGCAAAATGATTAAAATTTCCATTTTTTTTTGCTCTTTGAGTCGGGCTCTAAAGTTAAAATTGGTGTTTAGTGTTGGGCTCTGAAGCGAGTAGTGGGCTCTGCTGCCCACCACTGCCCACTGTAGTTACATCCCTGAGCCTCTGCAAATATGTAGGCAGTGATGCATCGACTTCATTTCAATCTGTTCATGATCAGGTGATTCATGCCAAGAGCTTAATGCTGTGTAGTTTATTCTAACGAGTTTACTAATTGGAGCTGAGCTATTTACAGGCCATGTCCCGATCCTAGAGCAAACATGAATTTTGTCATGCTGTGAGTACGTGTAAAATTAATATGGTCCGACCAAAATGTGGGCACATTTTTGCTCACAACATCGCAAACCAAAAATCCTTTGCCCTAAGATTTCACCGGTAAAATGAGAAAATATTACCCTTCTTCCAAATACAAAATTTTGACCACTCCGGGTCTGGGATTTCTGGGGACAAGCTATTATAAATCGGGGGCCAGGACTTTTTAAGTGCTTGTTCCGATCGCATCAGAACAGACACTCATCTCTGCAAACATGATACACAGGGCAGTTCCACCCCCCCCCCCCCCCACCCCCCCCCCCCCCCCCCCCCGTTTTTTACCCGGACGTAGTAAAAATTTTGATATCATATCGATGAAATGCCCGTGTTTTTCTCTTATCGACCTGAAATTTCGCTTCCAAATCCACTTGCTTGCAAAAGATATAAAAAAAACCCTGCAGTTTTAGTGGTTAACCATCAATATAGCTAGCACAGTGAATATTGCCTTGCAGTGTGCATTAACGCTTCTATTATCAAACTCAAGTTCTTTTCCCACGATACTTGATGTGGCATATGTACAAGTGCCAGGCGCTCATACCAAGTGGAGAACACGATAAACAAAATCGGACCCACCTTTACGAAACTTGTATTTGAAAATTTATAAAACATTTTAAAGTAGATTATGGTAGCAGACAGACTTGTGGACCACATCAATAAACAATTTGTCGCTACAATGTTTTGTTTATATAGAGTAAATTGTATATATGTACAGTGTCTTATATAGCTCAACATGTTTGGCCCACCGACAGCAATTTGCCTAATTGATCCACTAATAAGCTTATCAAGTTAAAATGAATGTTTCCCACTCCTCCTCCTCCTCGCTAATTTGTAAAACATGTTTCGTAACATAAACTGAAAATTAGCACATTTGTCAATAATTCTTTCATAAATTATTAGGAGCTGCTAATAAATCCAACAACAGCACTTACTTTTTTCAAATTTCAAACATCAAACCAATTTTTAGTCCTTCCCCCGTAAAATTTTATTGAAATGATGGTCTTTTAATATTATTTTGTGATTTTTTTAAATCTTACTTTTTTAATGAATTTTATTTTTTATATAAAACGTGAGGATTCTTCCCCCAACGAGTAAAAATCCCCCCCATCATTTGCAGCAATAATGGAAGATAGCTATACCCTGCTTTTGTGTCCATGATAGTAAAATCTCTAGTTTGCCCACTTATACCATCAAATCAGTATTGAGTTGGATTTCTTTGTTTTTCTCTTCCATGTCTACACGAAGTAACACTTCATATTGAGGGGTTTCCTTTTTTTTTTTATTCTTTCACATGTTTTTACAACCTGCAAACAGTTCCTGGAAATCTTGCATCTTCAATGCTTTTGAACTTTAAGCGCACATAATCTTCTTGTTTTTTTGTCACAAGATCTAGCAATTTCCTCCTGCAAGACAGTACTCCCTTTCTTTTTTCTGTACATGAAGAATGATGTTGTTAGCCATTCTACATTGCAAGAAAAAGTTTGTCTTTTTAATCCTACTTGTATGTTCCTGAAACTGAAAAACAAATATTCTTGATTGACTCTAGGTCCTATATGTTAAAGACACTATCAGTGCATTTGCTAAATCAGCAAAGTCGAAAAAAAAAAATCATCAAAAATCAGGATTTTTGCATGTACGTAAACCAGTAAAAGGTAGCCTAAAATACCCTGCAAATGATTAAGCCCAGTAAGCAACTAATAAGACCGAATCAGAGATTTTAGTCATTACTGTCAACAACACGTAATTGAATAGAGAATCGTATGTGGAACACTGCAGTTTTTATTCCTTCTTTTCTGTCATTCTACGCTTGGAAAAGGTAACTTAGGAGGATTCTACAGGGCTATACTTCACTTTGAAGCTATTCCTGCAAATATTTCAATATTTTTTCAAAAATCATGATAGTGTTTTAATTGTTTGCACAAGTAGCAGTAAAAACCAAAGTTGTAAATCCACTTCTCCCGTCAACGGGGATGGCCTGATTTACCTCGTACTCGCAGTAATCGCCCTTTAACCTCCTCCTTCCACTTAACCCGATTCAGTGCATCCTCCATCTTGAACCCAACCCTCCTACTCTCCTCCACTTGCTTCTTCCATGTCTTCTTTGGTTGTCCCTCCTCAAACTATCCACCCCAAACTCAGGGACCTTCTTAAAACATGCTCATCATCTCTCCTCAACATGTGCCCATATCAATGTTACCTTTGCCAACCGGTCCACTGCTTCTTCTAAACCCAACATCTGCATCAAGTCCTTGGTTTTTCTATCCATCAACTTCACACCACACATAGCTCTCACCATCACTCTCTCTCCTTATCAAAATAATTTATTACTTGGGGAAAAAACTCTGGAAAATAAATATGAAAAACCATGGATTTTGTACTGCCTTGCTTTGGAAATTTTGAAGACGCTTAAATAACAACCTCAGTTACGTCATAAACTTCCTTTTATTCCTTCAACACATCAAATTTGATTTCAGGCATTTTGTGATTTCCAGCTTCAGTGTTAGCTCTGTCATCCTTGCAAACCCTACCATATGTTGGCAAATCAAAGTTGAGTCAATCAAGCAAACAACCAGCATATAGCCTTTGCTAATCGCATGGATGACTAGACAGGGAATAATAAAAAAATGCACTTGTCAGCTTATAATGCGTGTGTTATTACTGCCCACATGAAATTGCGTTCTAAAGCACGAGTGCTCAGATGATGGGCAGCAGTATTACTTTTGACATTTCCCTTGTCTTCATGTTGATACTCCAACGGATTATTTTAACCATTAGTGCACAGCGGGTAACTGAATAACCAGTGTTGGCAATTATCAAATTTTGTAACTGTCGAAAAGGATCAGATTGCACCGGTACATTTTATCCGAATTTAACAGGCAAGTTTAACAACTTGACAAATTAATAACTTACATAGATAATTTTTGCAGCACTGGGTGATTAATTTCTACTTGAAGTTAGAGATTTGTCCTGTATTTCAGCTATTCTGAAAGCCTGGTGAAAGGTGATCGGTCCAGTTGTCTGAATAAAAACAACCGGTGTAATTCAATATGTGATCTACTTGCCTTATTGAATAAACAAAAGGGTTCAGAATGTGAGCTGTATTTTATTGTCGTAACAAACCAAAAAGTCATCTTCTCTATGTATGTAGCAGGTTAATCGTGTGTGAATGTGGTGTTTAGATTTTGTATTTTAGACATGTTATATTTTTCTTATGCAGCTGAAAGAGAGCAGGTGTTAGTAGCAGAATCTGCACGGTTTAATCTCTAATTTTTGGCCCCCATAACACAATGTGTTGTGTGGGTTTATGTTATACCGCGGATGGGCGGGCAGGCGGATGGGCAGCAAAAGCATTAATTTACTCTACAGACTAAACCGATTACTTAATAAACTTTTAACATGGGCACGGTGATAGAACATGATTAGGTCATGTACTGTATACTTTTTGGACAGGTTATGAACAGGGGTAGCGCTGCATGGTAAAAGTAAGGGGTCCAGTGGAAGATAATTGGACCCCTTAACCCCACCTTTAGTGTGAAAACAAGGGGTCCAAACCAGAAAACAAGGGGTCCAAATGTGATTAAATTGAGTGGTAAAAATGTTGGTTCTCGAACCATAGCATAATTTCCTATAGCTCCACATCATGATCAGAAGTGTACTAATTCACTCCATTAATGAATGGGCAGTTGGGGGAGTGCACCTTTAAGTTTAATTCACCTTCAATCCAAAAAGGCCCTATCTCGACTTGTCACTCAATATCTCTCAAATATGACCAAAAAAATCAAAAGAACTCAATGCAAACAGAAACACTGCAAAGCAAAGAAAGAAGGGCAAACAGAATGACTAACTTTTATCCCAAGACAAGTTTCACTAAATAATAATATGCTTACAAGGCATTTTGAATGTTTTATTTCAAAATTTGCCCTTTCTCACCTTTGCATCCAAAGTTCCAAACATTTTTGAGGCAACATACACACAAACTGCTTCACACAGGCCGTCATTTATTTACTACACTTCTGTTAGCCTAGCCTAGGAAATACATCGCTAAGAAAAATGTTTTTTACTTTGAGAAATTATTCGAAATGCCAAAAAATCAACAGAAAAACATATTCGCTACTAACAAATTACAGGGTTTGCATTTTTTGAAAGTTTAAAAGGATGAAATTCTTGAGGAAAGTTTCGCGTCAACATCACTTTATGTCCGGTCGGCCATTTTAGACTCCCTAGCATGGCAATGATGGCAGACTCCTTAGTATGTCATGAATGTGTTTCAGAAATGGTTTGCCGTTTGCCAATTGGTTAAGCTGTATTTTATGGAAATTTTGGTCAGCAAATGATTTTTTTTGATTGGCTAACCCAGTTCATCGGCAACATCAAAGGCAGTTTTATGAATGAAGAACTTGTGATGGATATCTGGCAGGTACGGCAAAGAAATCAGCTGAGACAAACTTGCGCTTTAAAACTATTAAGGTTTGTGAATCGGTACACATTTCTTATCTCTGGTAAGAAGTAAAATTGGGAGGTTTTCAATTCCCACATAGTAACACGGACGCGTGGTTTTGCCTGCATCCAGTTGAAATTTTTTGGATCCCCAAACCCCTCCGATTGTGAAATTCAGTGTGTCCATAATTGGCTAATTTTCCAAAATCGGCGTCCTGGACGCAGAAACGCAGAAAAACGCGACCCCTGGTTATGAATATTGAGCTCATTTGCATGTTTTGAAGAAAAATCATTAACACAGTCTACGCACAGAGGTCATGTTCTGTAATATTAATGAGCTCATTTGCATATTTTTAATAAAATGTGATTAAACCACAGTTGTGGGGCCATCTTAATTGTGCACCGTGTAATTCTTGTTGGGGGGGGGGGAGAGACCAGCATTTCCAAACCCCACTCACATGTCTGAAAGAATTGCATTTTATCAGCTGAAATATTTTTGCAGAGATTCTGGAGATGGTGTTGTACAGATTTTACATCAAAATTAAATGAAGCTGTATTTTTTTCTTTAGATTTAAAACCAAATTTTAATCCAGATCATATTGCATGATACTTAAGAAGCTGTATGACTACTTTGACTTTTCTCTTAGCAAGAAATGGTATTAATAAGTGTAAGCAAATTTGTTGTCTTTGGAAAAATTCATTGATATTGATGGCAACCAAGTGGTTGCGTACAAATGTAACCAAAGTAAAACTTAATTTTCACGCCGTTCGTAATTGCAGGTGATGTACCCCTAAATGTTATTCTTCTGGACTGTATGAAAAAGAGGAAATGATATTTCCTGCACTGAAGTTAAATGTTTCATTTCCACCCCATTTTTGAGGAATTCTTCTTGGATTTTGGTATTTTTCCGAATAACCTACATGCAAGTGAATATTTGCCTGACCAATGTTTATAACTTCAGCAGGCCATCATCATGCTTGGAAACAATTTCAAATTAGGAATATTCCTTGGAAAAATATTTTTTTCGGCTTAAGACTTAAGAAATGCTGGAAATGGTTCACCTTTAAATGAAATCTATCCCCCCACTCATCAGACCCATGACCACTTGCATCTTAAAGGGCCATCAGGAATTGCATGGACAGGCACACCCGAATTTTGTGACATACTGATTTTGTTTAGTGTACAGCCTTCAGGGAATACCCAATCATTTCTCTGAGCTTAACAGTATGAAGCATTTTTCAGCAATTGCCTCAGTCACCCTTGACTTCTGAACATCCCACCTAGCCCACTTTGTATAATTTTCACATTTAGCGCCTTTTCTTCCTATTTTAATATTATTATGCTCCGTTCAGAAAAAGCCAAAATCATTTTTTGGCTTTTACTATCTTGTAGCACCGGACAGCGCACATTCCTAATCATGTGTTGGATTTAATATTCCCCAACAATATGCAAGCATTTTTTTGAGTATTTCTCAACAATAACTTGAATGACCCCGGATTACCTTTGGACTCATCTCTGTACAACCCACCATGACCACTATGCAAGGCCATTCCGATCTCTTGGTGAAATTCACGTCTCAGATCTTTGATTTGCTTCTCCATTGGGGCTTGCGTCGATATGTCTCTCCGCATCAACTCACAAATGCATGTGGGTTCAGTTAGCACAACAATTTAATACAATGTTTGGTGCCTGATGCGTGGCTTGCAATTCACTGTGTTTTTTGATAGCGTAACTCTAATGCATCTTCTATATTTCTGTTCTGGGGAAAACTTTTTAAACCCAATGGTTCGAAAATGCCACATTTCGCCTTTGCACTGAGTCGTTCCCCACTCTTCCAAATGGCTGCCTGTTTCTCCGAGTGCCATATGTAGTCTGAATTGAGTTGTTACAGTTGAATTGTTCAGGGTTCTACACAACTTGACAATAGTGGAAATAAATGTCTAGACCTGAATTGTAAAATACTGAAGAATTTAGTGACAGTAGTTTTCTACTTTTCAAGTAGATGCAGAGTAAACATATACAATTTGATGAAAAAAGCAAAACTTGGACATTTGTGGAAACAAACCAAAAAGATTCTGTTGTGGGTTTTCTCTTTATTTTTCAATGGCATTTTTTTTAACAGCATAATATGCAAAAAAAAAAAAAGTAGTGCCGTATGAATGACTACAGAGGCAAAAAAACCCAAACTTGATTAAAAAAAATGGAACCTGGGAAACGAAAACTGAATTCTGAGCGAGTCCTTTTTATATTTTAGTATACATGTTTCAATAAAGAGTCCAGGCCCTGCCCAACAGACCCCTATACACTTGCTGTTGGAGAAATTTGAATGTTAATTCGAGTAACTTAATACATATTGCTTTCAAAACCCCACTAGGCGGAAAATTCCAAACCCGGGCAAACTCTGTGTACGGCCATATATTCAAAATGGCCGCCGGCAGCCATTTTGAAAAATATAAAATGTAATATCTCTGCCACCAGATCAGTTACAAAGGTAAATGAGGTGTCATTTCCAGTATTATCTGGCATTTCCAATCCAGTGAAATGGTTTTTAAAGACCTACGGATTTTGGTTCAGCCACATTTTTCAAAATGGCCGCCATAATTTTTAAAACTCTACATAGCTACCAGGTAAAATTGTCATAACTCGGAAATTATTTGACATAGAGGGGTGTGTAAGGTGTCCTTACCCACAAAATCAAGGTTGCCTCATTGACTGAAAGGGGTTTCAAGGTTGTCTGAGGTATAGGTCACTGGAAATCCAAGATGGCAACCAGATGCGGCCCATAGCAACCAGTGGAATTAGTTTTTTCAGTGGTAATAACTCAGTAACTATTCCATTACAGCAGGGTTAATGAAGTGTCTTCCCCAGTTTATCAAGGATTTCTCATGGATTGAAAGGGGTTCCAATGTTTTTTTAATGTTTTTAATTAAGTCTGAGTCATCAGAGATGCTTACCATCAATGTAGGGTTCACAATTCTAAGATTTGAAAAATTTCTGTCTGCTTTATTTCATTTAGGTATAACCTATACCATAACATATTGTGAAAGCTATTTTCACCCTGTTTGTGCTTCCACTTATTTTAAATCATTAAAATGAGAGGTCATGAATGTTGTTCGTGTGCAGTACGCTTTATTTTGACAGTCTGATTCTTGCGACTTGTGACAAAATGTTACGCAAACAATTTCTGCTTTTGCATATGGACAGCGTTTGGTGTTACACTTGCCACCACAGTTGCATACATTTTTCAGCTGGTAGGGGCTTCAAACCTTTAAAGGTGCTTGTTCCTATTTATGTGTATTGTGTTCTCTAGTTGATATGAGAGCCTGGCACTTGCATATACACCCCATCAAGTACCGTGGGAAACAAACTTGCTGTTTTGATGCTAGACACGATAATGCATAGTACAACGTCCTATTCAATACTGTGCTAATATTGGTGGTTAACCACTAAAACGGCGGTTTTTGTGGGCCGCCAGCTTTAGCTGGAGGACCACTTAGCAATCCGTTGTGCGCGTGTATGTGTGGATGTGTGTAT
>JAMKCH010050085.1:0-25623 GCA_023653785.1 Ophioderma brevispina
CTTCGCCACTGGAGGGAAAAATGCTCAATCTGACAATCACCGCAAAAAAAGGAGTGGCACAATTTGTCTTGTTAGATCTAGGAGCAATTTCACCCTAAATACAAGGCAAAGTCCGCACCGTGAGTTTTGAAAAGTGGGAAAAATGGCATTTAGGGATTGAAGGGATACGACAGTAAAATATATAGAACACACTACACTAAGTATAAAAAAATGGTTTTCGGACATTGCTCGTCACCTTGCGTCAACTTAATCCTACCAACTCGTCCCACAGTAATTCAGCCCACTTTCTTTAAAATTAAACATATTAATATATCTTTCCAATAAAATGCAGCAACCCACTTGTTATCAATTTGCTATAAAATTGTGGCTCATAATGCTGCTCTATACGACAGTAAGAGAGAACTCAACCACTAACAAAATCGCTCCATTCCTACTAGACCCATTATAAGCGAGCCCTATTTTCAACTCACCTCGTATCAAATCGCCCTACCCTACCTATTTAGACCACTTACTAATTAAACACTACTTACAATATGGACAAAGTGGTTAAGATGCTGCCTGATTCTCTATCCCTAAAATTTCCTAAATTGAATTTTTTTGACACTTTTCAAAAATCACGAGGCACCCCGTATCTTGGTTTACGGGAACTGCTTCCTAGAGTTAACAACACAAAAGGGGATCGAAGTTTGTCCTTTTAAAAAAACTAACGCACTTTGTAAAACAAAGACATTAACTTCAACACGCTATGTAACAAAATTGTTACCAAGTGTGTTAAGCTGCTGCGGCTCCAACTCCCATAATGTCAGTTTTTGTCACTTTTCAAATATCACAAGGCAACCGTAACCTTGGGTTTACTGGGCAAAGGTTCATAGATTAACAACACAATACCGTTATCTCCATTTTTTGCGGTATTGCCATATGGCTTGTTTTTTTTGACCTCTACCACTCTAGATACGTAAGGATATAGGGCAGCAGCCAGGCTTAACGCACTTTGTAACAGTTTTGTTACAAAGTGGGCTGAACCTTGTGGCCCTTAAAAAAAGTAAGGCCACTTGTAACAATTTTGTTACAAAGTGGGTTGAAGTTGTCCTTTTAAAAATTCACCGCACTTTGTAACAATTTTGTTACAAAGTGAATATTTAAAGTTATTTTAATTTGTAAATTGGGTTGAGTTAACACTTACCTGCAGAAGGCGTCCTGTAGGGATCCATTTTTTCTTGTTGGTCCGTGTACGTTACAGCTGCCCAATATATTTTTCTATGTTTTAGTTTACGCTGCATTGCGAAAAACCATAAAACCATAGCGTCGTTTTTGCGTCTAATTAGCAGAGTCTAGAAGCCCCCCCCCCGGAAGTGCCCATGACAAAAAAGAAACAAAAAAAACAACTTATAGAGTTACTGTGATGATTTCCATAATGCAGACACCTACTTAATACCAAGTAAATGTACTCACTGCAGGAAGTTATTAATTTAAAGCATATAGAGTAGCAGCAGCTTAACGCACTTGTAACAATTTGTACAAAGGTGGGTTGAAGTGCCCCTAAAAAAGAAAACGCACTATGTAAACAATGTTGTTACAAAGTGGGTTGTGAGGTATTATAATCATGGTTTTGAAGATATTGGAGTATTTTTGGGTACATGTCAGGTTGCTAGTCATTTCCTTCTAGGGAGTAAGGGATATTTGCTAAGTTATAATTTTACTGCATATAGAGCAGCAACGCAACTTAAACCCCTTTGTAACAATTTTGTTACAAGTGGGTTTGAAGTTGGCCCTAAAAAAAGATTAACGCATGGTCACAAGTTTCTTTCAAAGTGTTTGTGGGTCCACTTATTTAACGCAGCAAATATCTTTGATTATATTATGGATTTCTATCTTTTAGTTGCGCGTGCATTCAGGAAAAAAATAATCTAAAAATATTAAATGGCAAGATTTTTTTAACTACTTTTATTGTGTTAGTGTGTTCGGTGATATCTCACTGCACATAGAGCAGCAGCAGCTTAATCACTTGCAAAAAGGTGATTACATAGTGCGTTTATCGTTCGTCTTTTTAAAACTTTTGCGCACTTTCTAACAATTTTTACAAAGTGAGTTGCCTAAAATTTATTGTTACGGGAAGTTATTTTATTTTTGTAGTAGTAAAGTGCGCAGAAATATGGTTGGGCGAGTTGATATGGGGAAGTTGAAATTGGGTGAGTATTAAACGGGACAAATTGTAATGTAATTCGTTTTACCAGGTGTGTGAAGTTATCATTCTATACTGTTCCATATAGAATAACAGCAAGTAGAACAGCGTAATTAACCAAGGTTGTAACAATTTTGTTACTAGTAAGTGAAGTTGCCCATCAAAATTTAGTTGACCTTTAACATGTCATGGTAGATTATTTAAGTATTTTAGGTTAAGGGGATGAATTAAGGTATAGGACGAGTTGTTATGAGTTAGTTGAAGCATGTCTGACGAACGTAGTCCTAAATCATAAGTTTGATATACTTTTATACGTTCATTAGCTTTTCTACAGGGTGTTGTCTGTACTTACCACATAAGCAGCAATAGTTAGCTTAACAAACTTGTAAACAATTTCGGAACGAAGGGGGTTGCTGAAGTTATATATCATCTTGGAAAGATATTTGAAAAATATTTGAAAATTATGTAGTGTGCTGAATAAAGGTGGCAAAGTGATATTGGGTCTTAAATGGTATGGGGGAGTTGCTATGTGGAAAGATGTAATCATGAGCGAGTTGATAATGGGCACGTTATTAATAAGGGCGAATTGGTAATAAGAGGCGATCGATATCGGCTGCCGTGTAATAATTGGGCGAGTTGGTATCGGTGATTGATTATGGGCCGAGTTGAACTCGGGGAGGGGAAAAACGTGGGCGATTTGGCGATTTGATCTGGGCGAGTTATAATAGGGCGGGTGAAGTGAGCATGGGACGAGGACTAACGAGGCCATTGGTAACGGGCGGAAGTGCGAATAGTAATAAATATTGTCCCGGGCGGCATGTATCAAAGGTGGAGTATGATGCCCGTGAACCTGGACCCCGGGACATGGACTTACGAACATGCACCCTAAACAAGTATTTCCACCGATAAAAACATCCATAAACAAGCATTTTGTCTGTTTTGCACCATAACAAGTTTTTTGTCGTTTTGCTACCTAAACAACGTAACCAATGCATGTGTTGATAAATATTACCCTTATTATCTGACTTTGCTAGTGTACTTTAATATCAAATTACAATATTTTGATGATTTTATCTCGCGTACATACAATTCGGGGTTACGAAAAAAAAAAACCTACCCCTTTGTTCAAAATTTGGTGTTTTAACACCCTAATCAATGTGCTGAGACGGCGTTTAATCGCCTGTTGGAAAAAAGAGACCCTTTTGACCGCATTTTCTTGTTCACGCATATATCCACCTGGTGAATACAAGTGCCCCCCCCCCCGGGTACTTGGCAGCCAGAGTTGGTATTACGGCTATGATATTGGGAAGAGTTTGTAGGGCGAATTAATAATGGGCGAGTCATATGGGGCACGTCGATATAAGGCGATTAAATAATTTTGGGGCGAGTTGTTAATGGGAGGAGTGGGTATGGACATCTTTGAGATTTCGTCAGAATAGATTTGTTACAAAGTGCGTCGAACTGTCCCTTTTTTGTTTTGTCAAAAGAGAATTAACGCAGTTGTAACAATCGTGGGGAGTAATCATGTCTAATGGAAAATCTTTGAAAAATTCATCACTTTTAAGTTTTGTTACAAGTGCGGGGGGTTTTCGAAGTTGTCCATTTTTTGTTCTGTCACAAGAGGGATAACGCAATTCGTAACAAATAGTTGTTACAAAGGGTGTTTTTGGTTATGAAAAGTGCGTCGTGCCAACAAACGTAGCCATCATTTGGGAAATAGGGTCACCTTAAAACTCAAGTAAGCTTGTTGGTCAAACAAATCTCCAACATCCCTTTCACATCGCGATGCGGAGAGGGTTGATTGCCATTGGTTCTAAATCCCATTTGGTCTAATAGCCATGGTCTAACGTAAATTGTCTTTAAACCCATATTGTCTAATATTTACTTGGTCTAATGTCCACAGGATGTATTTTGTCTAATAATACCCATTGGTCTAATATACATTTGGATTGTTAGAACCCAAATAGATATTAGACAAAATGGGCATTAGTCCAAATAAGTATTAGACCAAATGAATATTAGACTAGATGAATATAAGACAAAATGATATTTGACAAATGGTCTTAGACCAGATAAATGTTAGACCAGATGGACATTAACAAAGGGTATTAGACAAGATGGATATTAGACCAGATGGATATAGACCAAATGGATATAGACCAGATGGTATTAGGACCCCCAATGGGATTAGACCAATTCGGTTATAAACGATATGAGATTTAGACGATATGAGGGGTTTTGACGCGCAGATGGATACTAGAAAAATGGGTATTTAGGACCAGATGGATATTAGACAAATGCATTTAGACCAGATGAGATTAGACAATTGGAATCGACAAATTCGGTTATAGACGATTTAGATATAGACGATATGAGTCTTAGACCAGAGAAATTAGACTACATGGTATAAACTAAACTGGTTATTACGTGGGAGGAGGGTTGTTCTATCAATCGTGTTGGCGGACGCCATAAGTGTGAGTCAATAAAAAACCCTACATTCAGAAAAGAAAAAAATAATTAAACTAGTTTCTGCTATATTTGCTTTCGTGTGAAGAGGGATAACCGGGCTTTCAGAAAACTTTTATTTAGTGTCATTTGGACGTTGGAGGAAGAAGAGTTCTGCCTATTTCCTGAGACACTTAAAATACTGTTTGGCCAAAGTTTGAGCCACACAAAGATGCACGTTTACATAGAGGAACGGGGTCTTCAGCAGTGCTTTTGGGTAAAAACAACAAATGTCTTGTCAAATAATTGCATGTTACATTAATAACCTCAAGATAACACAAGAAAATGCAGAGTGAAAACAAGGTTCAAGGGTCTTAGGAAAGTCAAAGACCGCCGTTTTTTTTCAAGGTTAACCTAAAAGGAAACTTGGGAGTCAAAGAGAAACCATAGAAACTTTGTTATTCAGCTCGTAAAACAAGTGACAATTCATTTAATTTCAAGTCCAATTGATTGGCAGAAAACTTCGGGTTGGTACATTTTGTGAACCCACTTGGATGCCTCCAAGTTGAGTTCAGCAGCCTTGACGGAATAAAGTGCAGGGAAATACTCTATTTATTCCGTCAAGGCTGCTGGAATTCAACTGGGAGCAGAAAAAGTGGGGTCACAAAATGTACCAACCGAAAACTGCCGCTTAGTTCTTTTTTAATGTATGGGTATTGAGTTTACTGTGTTTGTGCGATATGGACCTTATTTTTAGAGAGCGAAAAAAAAATCGTTGCAAATTTTTTATGTTTAATTAAAGCACTATTAGCACATATTTTGAAGGCAGCCCTCAATTTTCAAAATTTGATATTTTTGACCACAGTTATGTTTGGTAATTGGCTAGGAAAAACTATACCTGCGAACGAGAATGCTAAAAAATGCGTATTTACACAAAAATAATCGATTTTGTACATTAGAATTGAGATCCCAGATTGGACTTAACGGCAGATCTGAGGGAAATGCTACGTTGATGTCTGTCCATGATGAAATAGTGCCACCTCGAGAAAGTAACATAACTCTGAACTATTAAAACAAACTAATGGTATGAGCGTCTGTAAAACACGTACATGGCGCATTTCCCGGCTATTTCACATTGGAAGGCCGTTTCCAGCCGCCGTTTAATTATTATCGGGAATCCCCGATAATAATATTCTATCAAATTCATTCGTTTGTGACACATAGACAGTTTCGAGCTTCTAACCCATGCACAGTAGAGTTACGAGCCAGGTACCCAATGCAATCGTGTAAAACATATCCAAATTTTTGAAAAAATTGGGGGCCGCTCTTCAAAAAAAATGTTGCTAATATGGCTTTAACTGAGATAATTAGTATGGACTGAATTTTAATAATGACTCTATTTTGCATTTAGAAACATGGTAATTTTATTTGTTGAGATACTATAATTATGTTTCAAAAATTAATAGACAGTTTATTTCAACTGGGTATACTTTTGTCAAGAAGAAAATCAATACCAGCTGAAAATTGCATTGTGAATTTGTCTTTGCTATAATGAGTTATGGTATGCGTTGGTGTCAGTCTCTCAGCATTTTATGGAGAAAGTGCATAATTTAAAAACACCGAATAAAATCACTGATAGCCTGTTTATCTCTGTAAACACCCAAAGAAAATATTTAAGCAAAAATAACGTTTATCATTCAAGGAAAAAAAATCTTTCCTGAATGTATGGGTTTGATTTACTCACTCTATATCATACAGTGCTATAGAGCAGGTACCAGTGGGAACGGGTTAATGTTCCTTAACATATTGTACACGCGCATTTCCAACCCTGACTTTAGTAATATTGATACATTTATTTTAAAAGCCACGGTTGGATTCGAACCTGTGAGACCTGCATTATTAAATCGATGCTCTTATCCCTAGATAGCGAGGGAGGATGTGGGAGATGGTTGATTTTAATTCTACATACGCTTTACGGAATAAAGCGATATACTATGTGAATGCAAGCCTGTATGCAGTGTATATACATTGAGTCAGTATAACGGGTACCTGCTGAATGCAATAGCATTTACCAGTTTATAAACAGGTTCTGCTATGTGATTGGGTGTACCAAGTTGCAGATCTTACAGCGGCTGAAAAAAAAAAATTAAGCGTTCTAATCATTTGCTTCAACAGTATTTACACACTTACACACATTCCCAACATATGTCATGTTTCCATAATTTGCCATTATTTTCCTTAACATCTGTGAATGCTAGAAAAAATCCTTTTCCAGTAAAACAATACTTTTCGATTAAAGCATGTTTTTAGTTCAACAAATGAAAAAAAGAAATAATGCATTTAAATAAAGAAAAATTACAAAGAAATCAACAAAAATCTTCAGCTCCGTATTGTCTGCACCTCTATGCGGGTAAAACCAAAAGGCTTCCAAGACATTAACATGCAAACCCTTGATGGTAACGAACTGAAAACCATATCGGAATTCAAAATCTTGCTTCTTCTATAGACTCTTTCCATGATTTCAAATGCAGGAAAAAAGGCCAAGCATGGTATACATGTAACAATTTGCGAGGATCTGGAAGTTGAAAACTTGATAGAAGAACAACCAAACGTACGTTCTTCATTGCAGGTGTATGAGGCTGAGACTTGGACAAGTACCCATAGTTGTTTACAACAGGATCAATGGCTATTGCACCCAAATTCTTAAAAGAGTACTTAACACCGCTGGAGAGATATTTCCAACCAATGAGGTTTATGGAGATAAACCACCAGCTTATAAGAAACCATTAAAAAGAGAGTCTCCAATTTGCTGGTCACTGCATGCGAGACAACTAAACAACCGATTTCCCATCTGGTTTTCTGGACATCTCCTGGAAGAAAAACCCCTAGTGTGGCAGGAGGGGAAACTCAGTTACCTGATGTCATTGCTAAAGATATCGGACTGCCAGGCAAGTGAAATCCAGCAATAGAAGGATACAGGCAACTGGTACCAAGTTGTCGTCAGCCGCTTACACATTCCGTCTACGAACGACAAAAGATGGAGATGGGAAGAAGAAGATGAGGAAGAAGAAGAAGGACGATTATGCTTCGGACTCCGGACTTAATAGTCCATGCCATGAATTAGATACGATTCCTAAGAATTTTGCATGCAGTCCACGTGCGCAGGTACACTAATTTCCTAAGGACCGAGAGTCCACTCTATCAGGGCAGTAATTCCTGAATAATAGTCTCCCACCTTCGGATTTTTTGGACACTAATTCCTAAGGAGTGGTAGTCCACGCGGGCGTGGAATTAATTTCAAAGAAGGATAGTCCACCACGGGACTTTCATTTCTACTTGAAGGACTAACATTCCTATAATCATTAGTCGGTGGGACAATAATTCCTAGCGTGCAATCTCCCGGACTATGATCCCAGGGACTTTTGCTCCGGACAATGGCTACGGGGGACTCTATCTCCGGGTTTGGTTGTTTTTTTTTTCGGCAAAAAACACTTGCTACTTAAAACATAATATCGTCACATTCAAAAATTTTACTGGTTTATTTCAAATATTTATGTTAAAATTTAGCGCTAGAACTTTAAACCCACCATATACTTTGGGTAATCATTATAAAAAAAAAGAAAGCGTCTACATATAACACAACAGATTATTATCCAATTTCAAGGTGACCAAGTATGCTTGCACTGAGATAAGGTTGCATTGAAACTTGCCTTCTAATTTCGATCTAGGAGAACAGAAAAAGCAGGTTGAAAAGTGCATATAAGACACAAGGAAACCGAAAAAAAGACACCTGTCAAAATTAAAGAAACCAATTGACAAACAGGTTTATCTCGACAAATATATAAGATGAGTTAATTATTCTAATATGCTCTGAGGGGGGGGTAACCATATTAATCACTGAAGTTGAATAACACTCGTTAGATACATTAAGAGGTATGCAAGAGTTGTGCGTTTGATGTTAAATCTCTTCCATATTGGCACAAAGTTAAGGCACGTCCAAAGAAAGGAGTTTTTGCAATAGGTACGTCGCAATTCTCATGTTTCACGTGAAGGGCAACCAAGTGTCCCTTCTCTCTGTTCAGGCGGTGGCGGCCAGAAATCTCAAATGTAACGCGGTTTTTGGTTTTTAACACATAAAGGGAAATCTTTACGAAAAAAAAATCGATTTTTATGATATTTTTATTATTTTTTTTATCTTTATTCCATTTGGGCAGACCACAGCAATAAGACAATACAAAGATCGTAAAGGAAAAAAAATATAGTAGAATATAAAAAAGAAAGAACCTTATGAGCGCTGCCAGTGCGTGCTGAGAAGGACAAAAAAGCATTGTCACCAAAGGTGCAGCAATCCCTACTCAGAAGATCCAAAGACAACATAGAAAATTCAGACATCCCAAAATAATGCACCACATCAAACTAGTGCCACAGTTCACAATTAAACTAAAGGCTAGCAAAAGCAAATATCGTAAGACTAAGGGTGATAATAGTACCAAAATTAAACTATGCTCAAAATGACATGAAGTGTTGTGTGTAGTGCGCTTGTGTGTGGTATGTGTATGTGTGTGTTTGTGGGTGCTGTGGGTGTGTGAGTGTTGTGTATGTCGGAGCTATCTTTTGTATGTGTCTGTGTCACAAGGCCGGGGGGAAAGGAAAGGGACAGGGCAGCAAGGGGGGAGGGAAGGGAAAGGAGGGGGGAGGGGAGGAGGAGGAGAAAAAAAACCGAGAGGGGGGAAAAGGGGCCCGGGGGGAGAAGAGGGGGAAAAGAACGTAATACCGGCAAAGTGAAGGAGGAGAGGCGAAGGAGACGAGGGAGAGGAACAGAAAAGGAGAGAGAAAAGAGAGAGAGGGAGAAAGAATCGGGAAGGAGGTGAGAGAAAAGAGAGGCAAGAGAGAAGGTAGAAAGGAGAGAGAAGAGGAGAGAGGAGGAAGAGAAGAGGAGAGAGCGAGAGAGGGAGGAAGGAGAGAAGGAATGAGTAAATGAGAGAGAGAGGGAAAACGAGACAAAAGAAGGAGATTTGAGAAGAGTAAGATAGGAGAGAGAGAGAGATGAGAGGAGGAGAAGAGGAGGGAGCAGAAGGAGAGAGAGGAAGAGAAGGAAGACACAAGAGAGAGGAAGGGATAGGAGAGAAGGAGAGAGAGGAGTAGAGAGAGAGAGGGGAAAAGGGAAGAGAGAGAGAAAGAGGAGGAGGAGAGACGGAGAAGAAGAGAGAAAAAGCAGAGAAGAGAGAGGGAGAGAGCAGAGAGAAAGGGGAGAGAGAAAGGAGAGAGAAAGGAAAGAGGAGGAAGAGAAGAAGAAAGGAGGGAGAGGAGAGGGAGAGGGGAAAAAGAGCAGAACGAAGAGAGGGAGTGCAAAGGAAGGGAGAGAGAAGAAGAGAAAAGTAGAGAGAAGAGAGGAGAAAGAGATAGAGAAGAAGAGAGAGAGAGGAGAGAAGGAAGAAAAGAAGAGAAGGAAAAGACAATGAGAGGAAGAGAGGAGAATGAAAGAAGGGGAAGGAGAAGGAGAAAGGGGAAGAGAGAGGAGAAAGAAAAGAAGAGAGAGGGAGAGAGAAGAAAGGAAGAGAGGAAGAGGAGAGAGGAGAGGAAGAAAAGGGGAGAGAGAGAGAAAGGGAGAGAGAGAGGAGAGAAAGAATGGAGAGAGGGTGAGAGAAAGGAGAGGGTGAGAAGAGGAAGAGGAAGAGGAAGAAAAGTAAGGAAGGGAGAGCGAAGAGAAGAGGAGAGAAGAGAAATGGAAGGAGAAGAAGGGAGAGATGGAGAAGAGGGGAGGTGGAGGGGAGAAAGAGAAGGAAGAGAGGAGGGGAAGAGCGAAAGGAAAAGAGGGGCAGAGGACGAAGAGCGAAGAGAAGAGAAGATGGTAGAGAGAGTAGAGAGAGAAGGAGAGAAGACCGAGAGAGAGAGGAGGGAGGGGAGGTGAAGAGAGGAGGAGAGAAAAGAGAGAGAGAAGAAGAGCGGAGAGATGAGTGGCGGAGAGAAGAGAAGAGAGAAGGTGGTAGAGAGGAAGAGGTGGAAAGAGGGGAGAAGAAGGCGTAAGAGAAGAGAATAAGAGAGGAAAGAGAGGAGAGAGGGAGAGGAGAGAGAGAAAGGAGAAAAGAGGAAGAGAGAAAGAGAAGGAAGAAGGGTGGAGGGGAGAAAAGACAAGATCGGACGGAGAGAAGAGGAAGAAAGCGAGAGAGGGAGAGAGAGAGGAGGGAAGAGAAATAAGAAGAGAGAGAGAGTTGAGAGAGCGGGAGAGAAGAGAGAGAGAGAGGAAGAAAGGAGAAAGAAGAGGGAGAGGAGAGAGAAGAAAGGAGAGAGAGGAGAGGAGGGAAGGGGGAGAGAGAAGAGAGGACAGAAGAATGAAGAGGTAAAAAAGAGAAGAGGAGGAGAGAGAGAGGGAGATAGAAGGAGAGAAAGAGGAGGAGAGTGAGAGAAGGAGAGAGGGAGAGAGAGAGGAGAAAGGAGAGAGATGGGAGCGGAAGGAGAAGAGAAGGAGGGAGGAGAGAAGAAGAAAGGAGATAGAGAGAAGAAAGCAAAGAAGAGAAGATGAGAGAGGAGGAAGGGAAAGAAGGAGGGGAGGCGTAAGGGAGGAGAGGAGAGGGAAGAGAGGAGGAGAGACAGAGGAGGAGCGAGGAGGGAGAAAGAGAGGAAAAGAGAGGAAGAGAGGAAAGAGGGGAGAGGGCGAGAGGGAAGAGAGGGAGAGAGAGGAGAGAGCAAGGAGAGTAGAGGGAAGGGAGGAGAAGAGAGAAGAGGAGAGAGAGTAGAAAGAGGGAGAAGAAAGAGGGAAAGAGAAAGAGGGAGAGGAGAGAGGAGAGGAGGAAAGAAAGAGGAGAAGAAAGGAGAGGAAAGAAGAGAGAGGAGAGGAAAGAGAAGGAAAAGAGAGAGAAAGAGAGAAAGGAGAGAGAGAGAGGAGGGAGAGGAAGACAGGAAAGAGAGGGAGGGAAAAGGGAGAAGAAGATAGAGGGAAGAGAGGGGAGAGAGAAAGAGGGGAGAGAGGAAAAAGGGCGGAGAGAGAAAGAAGAAGAGGGGAGAAGAGAGAAAGTAGAGAAGAAAGGGAAGAAGAGAGGGAGAGAGGTGAGAGGGAAGAGAAAAGAGGCAGGAGAGAAGAGAGAGGAGAGGGAGGAAAGGGAGAAGAGGTGGAAGGAGGAGGAAGAGAAAGAAAAGGAGGAGAAGAGAAAGGAGAGAAGAAGACAGAGAAGAGAGAGGAGAGGAGAGAGAGAGACTGAGAGGGAGAGAGAGAGAGAGAGGAGAGAGAGAGAAAAGAGAAAGGAGAAGAGAGAAGAGGAGGAAGGATGAGAAGGAGAGAGAGAGGAGACGTACAAGAGGGGGGAGGAGGAGAGAGAGAGGAGAGGGGAGAAGAAGAAGGAAGGGAGAGAGAGAGTAGAGAAGGAGGAAGGAGGGAGAGAGAAAGAGGGAAAGAGAAGAGAGAAGGGAGAGAGAGATGAGGGAAGAGAGAGTAGGAGAGAAGAGAAGAGGGAAAGAGGAAAGAAGGGAGAGAAAGAGAGGGAGAGAGTAAGAGAGAGAGGGAAGAAGAGAGGGAGAGAAGGAGAGGAAAAAGGAGAGAGAGAGGAGGAAAGAGAGGAAGAAGAAGGAGGAAGAGAGAGAAAAGAGAGGAGAGAGAAGAAGAAAGGAGAGGATGAGGGAGGGGGAGAGAAGGGTGGAGAAAAGAGTGAGAGGGGGAAGTGGGGAGAGAGAAAGACAAGAAGGATGAAAGAGAAAAGGAAGAGAAGAGAGAGGGAGAGGGAGAGGGAGAAAAGAGCGAGGAGGAAGTAGGAAGGGAAAGAGGAGAAGGAGAAAGGGAGAAGAGAAGAGGAGAACAGAAGAAAGGGAGATGCAGGGGCGAGAATAGGAGGAGACAAAGGAGGAGAGGAGATGAAGAAGAAAAGGAAGGGGGGTAGAGAGAGAGGAGGGAGAAGAGGGAAGAGAAAAGGTAGGAGAAGAGGAGGGAAGAGAAAGAGAGGGTAGAGAGCAGAGAAGGGGAGCAAGAAACGGGGAGAAAGAGGAGGAAGGAAGAGAGAGGAAGAGAAGAAAGTAAGTGAGAAGGAAGGGAAATGGAGGAGAGGGCAAAGAGGGAAGAAAGGAGGGAGGAGAAACCAAAGGAGTATGAATATATTATTAATTTATATTTATATAATATTATTAAATATATAATAATATTATTATTATTATATTATATGCAATAATGATGTAGAATATATATATATTATATATTCTATTAAATATTATAATATAACAGGGGGAGGGAGCCACGCTGGAACTGCGTTGATCCCTCCGTCATGCGATCTACTCCCCTGTTTCCCTCTCCTGCCCTCACCCCCCTGAGGGAACCACACTGGGACCCTCGGTGCCTCCTCTCCTTGGGACACCACCGTAGCCCCCACCGCGGTTGACGTCCGTCCCCAGCCACCCCCGGCGGACTTCCGCTTTTCGATGGGGGGTCCCTAGTGGGGGATTTCCCACGGAGATCTGTATGCGCCGTCCGGGTGCCGCGCTTTACGGGGACGCGGAAGGCGAGGACCCCTTTATCCTTTTTCCTCACCGGGATACCGGGGACGGGACTATTGTCCTGGGACCGATCTTCGCTTGACGTCGCGGGACCCTGCCGGGCGAGGTCGCGGGGGGACGCGTGGGGGGCTATCGCGCTCCCCCTGGGGATGGCACCGGGATTAGGGAGCCCCCGGGGAATGGGACGCGGAAGGGACCACGGGAGCGAGGGGGGGAAGAGGAGGGATTGGGGGGGATGGGAGTTGGGGATGTTGGGTCCTGGAGGAGGTTCGGGAGGACCCTGGGAGGGGAGGAAGGGAGGAGGGGATAGGAGGGAGGGAGGGATGGGAGGGAGGAAGGGAAGGGGAAGCTGACAAAAAGGCTATTTAGGCATCGGTGTTTGGAGTGCATCTGTTTGAAGTAAGATCCTCTGGTGTCTTATATTGACACTCAATCTCCATCAATGAAAGACATAGTTTTTTGATTAGACACGAATATGCAAATGATACTGATATATAGTCCATTCTAAACTTCAGCTTAGGAAAGATTAAGACTACAAAATCTGTCATAAAGACTGTTCCCCCCTGCGTTAATCTAAAATCAGCCGAGTAGAGTAGCCCTACGCTGAATTTGCTCTAATTTTCTCATATGGCATTTAAGGTTACAATTCCACACAGGGTACAGTAGTCATAACTGGCATCATAAGGCTACTGTTAGAGCTCAGCAAAAGCACAGCTGGATTATTCCCAGCAACCCACCCTAATAAAACCCAGAAGTAACTTATTGCATTTTTGACACGGCATTACCATGCCAATCCAGGTTCAAATCAATAGCAACGATCACGCCTAAAAGGCGAAGAAGAGACAGACGAAAAGAGTGTCAGTGTTACGAGTTTGGTATTATTTCATAGTAAAGAAGGAATAGGCTTACTTGCGCCGTGTTAAGCACATAAACTTGACATTAGAGGGTTGTTAATTTAAGAGCATATTGTAGGCCCACCAATGTATTTATCCAGGTCGGATTGAAGCACGACAGGATCAGTACTACTTCTGACCTTCTGAAAATGCAAAGTGTCGTCAGCATTTGGTAGAGTAGATAGAAGAATTATATGAAGATGAGATCGTTAAACATAAAAATGTTGAACAAGAGTGGCACCAGCACAGATCCTACTGTACCCTGTGGGGAATGTGTACCTTACGAAAAACATCTGATTTTTTATGATAGATGGGATGAGAGCGAGAGAGAGAGAGGGACAGAGAGGGAGAGAGAGAAAGAAAGAGAGAAAACATATTGTTGTTTCTGTAGGGAAGGGGCTACGGGTTTGACGTTTTGGCGTCAAAATGGTGGGGAAATGTCAAATTGTTGGTTGTATAAGGAAAAAAATAAGCCGCTATCATTTTGGCCTAGTTATTATATTTCAAAACGGATTAACATAAAGAATAGTTTTGACTACACTATGTACATAAATTCATTCCCATCCCAAGTGAAACACAAAGAATTATATGTGACTCCCTTTTACCTCAAACATCTTAAGCATGCCCTAACTCTGCTTCTAATTGACCTACAATTTGTCTCGAATATGCTGCTCTGCTATTGGGACAACGAACAAAAACTATCACAGCAAATAAGAGGGAAAAATTGTATCTTGCCTCCGGGGGGGAAAATAATTAAAGCCGCGTTGAGCACTTCAAAGATACCAACACCCCCTCGTAAAAGGACCGCCACCCCCGTTTGTATATGAACGCCGTTTTTGGGGGAATTTCCACATTGTTGTATTTTGTATGTAGACTTTTGGGGCTCTAAACATTTTTAATTCAAATCGCTTGTATTAATTTCTTTTTCTACAGCTCTGTCAGTGTACTTGCCGAGGGGGTAGGGTTAGTAAATAGAAACACCCGTTCTGAAATTTCATTGACATGGAAGTGTTTCAGAACCCCGCCTTTTTTACGTCAAGCGAATATGGTCTTTCTCCCAACAGCTTTTGTCCATACGTGATTGGAACATTGGAATATCTAACCTAAACACCGAAAACATGTCCAAATTTCGTAAGCTGTTTTGGTTTTGTGTATGCTACATGGCATCTATTTTGCTGTTAGTGACTATTTTGCAAAAACCGATGAATTACTTCGCTTCTCTTGGTGCAAATAGACACTGCATTTCGCTTTGTGATGATGACAGGTAAGACATTTGCTAAGATTTTAATCAACTTCAAAGGATATGAGAGTTTTGGTGAGGTTACATCATCTAACACTTTTCTTCAGCGCCATGTTTTTGTTTAATTTTATTTGAAATGTCGGATGTGTTTTGTTTTAAGACTTATGAATTTTACGTTATATAGTCCCTAAACATAATTCAAAACTCACAAATCAAAAGGCTGAGAAGAGTACCATAGTCATTTTTGACGTTTAAACCCATCCTTCTATTTCACACGCATTGTTATCGATAAATTTCAAATGGAAAATACTATAGCAATCAAGATCTGGTATAAAATCTCAGTCAAATCCACCAAAATGGACACATAAAGCATAAGCCGAGGTACAGTCTTGTGAATCAAATGGTCGATTTTGCGTTCTATCCACGGATTCATAAGCACTTCGCAAAATGATGAATAGGGGTATGTCTATGTTTACTGCAAATTAACAGTAAAAATCCAGTGATAATGACAAAACTTATTTGAAACACTTTTTTTTAAAGATGTCGCGTTTTTTGGTCTACAAACAGATAAGCATTTTCTTACTTCAAAAGTTGTCACTGATATCCGTCTCTCCGTAGAGTATATACAGGGTGAGTAAAAGAAAAACTTGACCCTGATTATGTCCGCCATTTTGAATTTTTAAATAATATATATCTAACATATGTGGCATCTGCGGAAAGCTTATTTCATTATCTTTAATTTGCTGCAAAGATCATTCCAATCGGTTAGGTATAGACCGAGCTACAGTCTTTCGAATCAAGAATCTGCAGTGAATAAATAGCCTAATTTTGTTCTGGACACAAATTTCCTTCGCTGAACGCCGTTCATTTCAATGTGAATCCGTGGACAGAGCGGAAAACCGACTACTTGATTCAAACGACCGTAGCTCGGTCTATACCCGACCGATGTGAATGATCTTTGCAATAAATTAAAGATAATGAACCCAGCTTTTAGATGATACCAAATATGTCAGATATATATTACTTAAAAATTCAAAATGGCGGACACAATCAGGGTCAAGTTTTTTTTTACTCACCCTGTATAATGTTCATCCAACACTTTCAGAAACCGATGTTTCAAGTTACATTATTTTTTATTAGTGATAAGGGCGTAGAAATGTAGAGGGGTAATCCAGATGGGTCATTTTTGGTAAGTTGTTAAACACCGTCCAATTTAGACTGCATTGGGTAAATAGGCCGATTTCTTCTGCACGGTGATTTACTTTGCTGAACGCCGTGCATTTTAATGTCAATCCATGGAATTGGTGCAAGACCAACTACTTGATTTAAACGACTGTAGCTCGTCCTATACCTAACCGATGGGAATGATCTTTGCAGTATATTAAACTGATAAAATTAAGCTTTTAGATGATACCACAAATGTTGAGGTATATGTTACTTAAAAATGCAAAATGGCGGGAACAAACAGGGTCC
Source organism: Ophioderma brevispina (assembly GCA_023653785.1). Taxonomy (NCBI): domain Eukaryota; kingdom Metazoa; phylum Echinodermata; class Ophiuroidea; order Amphilepidida; family Ophiodermatidae; genus Ophioderma; species Ophioderma brevispina. The sequence goes on from JAMKCH010050085.1 coordinate 16,712, forward strand.
AGGATCTTATAACTCACCCTGATGTATGAGTAAATGTTACTCATTAATGCGTACGTTTACTCCACTTTGATTTACATTTTACTCAGCAATTAAGTTAATTCCTTTTACTCCTTATTTATAAGAGTAATACATAGTACAATTTAATGGGGCATAGCGGCGATCCCTTAATGTACCTTAAAATGAGATTTGGGTATTTTTAGAAACGTTGGTCTAAGTATCACGTGTGAATTATTTCACGTGCAGATTTAGCGGTGAGATCTATCGAATTTATTTATTCGAATAAACAAATTCGTCATATCTGTACTGATGGCGACCGTTAATTATAGCAAAGACAAGTATGGAGAAATTGGAAGTTTTAAAAAATGATGAGATGTCACATTCAAAAGTTTGAAGAGTTATGTTGGTAACAGCTAGATATGGCATAGTGTGTGGATGTATTAGGACTGTTTGTACTTTGAAGTAGAGTAATCATTAAGTGAGTCCAAAATTGGTGAGTTGCGGCTCCTCCCGAATAGTGAAAGAGTTATATAGTTGAATTGTTAGGGGAGGCGCCATTTTATTTGAATATAATATAGTATATATATATACTATATATATATATCAATATAATATATATATATATATATATATATATATATATATATATATATATATATAGTTACCAATTGTGAAAAAATCTTACGTACCAGGGCCCTTTGGGGATTTTTGAATGTGGTAAGTTGATATAGGAGTATTAAGAGGAGTGTATTGATAAAACATTTTTGTGTATTGTAGATATGTAAGGAATATTTGCACTTTTGTCAAAACCAGGGGGGAGATATTGCTATTAGAATTAGTTAAAAACATGGCGGCGGCGATTTGTCACCTTCGTGCACAGTACGGAAAAGTTTAATGTGATATGTTATTTTGAAATATTGAGAGCAATATGTGAGGTGCAATAACGTTATTTCTGATTTTCTTTCAAAGCTCACCATACTTGAACTCGCAAAAATGGCCTATCCCACTTGTAAAACATTTATAAACATTACTCGCACACATAACGAGAACACATCGTATCGCAACTTTTTTCTTAATGTAACTCTTTCAATACTCGGAGAGTGACAACTCACCACATTTAGACTTCCAAAAGGACTCCTTACCGATACCAAAATCGAAAATACAAATATCACCGCTAAGCATTTTTTTTTCTTCTTTTTTTCTATTACAGTGCATCACATTTGACCTTTCGAAAAGACCTTCCCTACTTTTAGGTACAAACATTCATAACAAGACTTTAAGTCATACACTTTTATTTCCGTCGGTAAATATTTTCTAAATTATATTCGGATAACGTACAACTTATTTCAGAATTCTCCATTGTATAAATAAGTTTGCGAGGTATCATATAGTTGAACATTGTCAAAAAGATTTCCTATACCTGTTTATGTGTGTGTGTGTGTGTTTCATTTTGGTTAGGTTAACTTGTTTAAGTTGACAAAAAGTGAACTTGTTATGTGTGTCTCCACGCACTGTAACATAATTATTTGTGCATATTAATGAGCTCATTTTCATATTTCCCTGATTAGCTCATTACTGTACTCAAGGTCAGAAAAGTAACCTCCCGAGGTTCATAAAACAAAATTCACAATGACTAATTTGTAAGAAGATTGACTTGACCAAGATGTAAATTCAAAGTAATGATTTTAATACATAAATTAAATATGATCTGAATTAATCACAATACACAAAATATTAACAATGCACAAATTATTATGTTTCTTACCTATTTACAAATACACCACGCACATAATCATTAAACTAAAGTTCAAAGTTCACTGTTGGGTGCACACCAGTCTCTTGTAGAATCAGGTCCACATATAAATCTTGGCGACACAATTCTTGCTGGTACAGTTCAACTAGTTTCGCGAAATCGCAAAGTCCTTTTGGTCTAGACCGGCCGATTAATTTGCAAACTCGTAGACTTGGAGAAACACTGGAAGTATAATAAACTGCTGCGTATTATAATGTCCATACAGGTACTCAGTGCGTTAAAGGTGAACGTCACTGGTACAGAAGAAAATCTGCTGGATTGTTAATGTTAACCTTTGTTTTTCCAAAGGCACCAAATTTCGAGCAGCTCTGACAATTCTAGCAACTTTCCAGAATTGTATTAAAGAGACATGAGGAGATTTCCAGAAAGAAGCGCCCCCAATTTTTCTCGAACCTAGGTTTTTTACATATTTGGAATGCTTACCAATGTATTAGATCACACCTGAAGTGAATAAGCCGAATACGCCGTCTTTATGTAATAAGATGATGATTTAGTAGTTTCTGTCGTGCACGACAGAAGTCAAAGCATGGTTTTCTATGGGGAACGATTACGATAGCAGGCAAGTTCAAAACAAAGTTTGCGTGTTTTTTTTTTTGCACCTGTTTGTCCAATAAACTTTCCAAACGTTCTTCGTAGGTGGTCTACAACCGATCCAGTGATATTTGAGAGAAATTCATATCCTAAAAAATCTCCTCCTGTCACTTTAAATAACATAACATTTTATATAATCAAATGTTATGCAAAGTTCTCCACCTTCTGTTTGAGAGGTCTACACTCGCTGAAATCTCTTGTCAACTGGCCAGGAGAAATGACTTGCAACAAAATTTGTCCATAGAAAATTTCCCATGATGCAACAAACACGCGGAGACAAGACGAACATTTCGTCATCTTTTCAGTTCGCTGAAACATGTTTAAAGGAAGTCCACATCCTGTGCTCGAAGTGTTGTGACATAGCAATTACACAAAGTCAATTGTTCATCATCGGGTGGGCAATCTTGCTTCCTATAGGTAAACAAAGAACCTCTATACAATTCTTAGAATGATGATAAGATACTGTGCTCGTATTGTCCTTTGACTTCGGACATCTTCTGACATGTTCATTTCAAGAAGTTAACACACACTAGTCCATTTAGAACTAGGTCAATCAGAAAAGTCATGCTTATTGCACAACACATTGCAAGTTTCATATTTTCCAGTTCTCCTCACTCATAATTTATATGATTAAATTTAACATGATTTAATTAATATAAAACAGAAAATAATATAATATTCAGGAGTCTGTCACATTACCAATGGCCAAATTTGACTAAACTTGGTATGTGGGCAGTGGTGCATGTAATACCGCCATGCACTGTGTCATCACTATTTACGCATATTAATGAGTTCATGTTGGAACATTTTTGCTCCCACACCCGGGGGATCTGCAAAAGTTTCGTTGTATGTCTTACGCGGCGCCCATGGCCAAGGCACATTATTTAGTATAATAATAAAATGCATTTATATTGCGCTCTACAAAGAACACTTAAAATGCGAAATTAATATACAATATGACACACAGCATAATAAGGGAAACTAACAAATCCAAAGTTAACGAAATTTTAAGCATAAGGAATAAGTGTGTTTTTGAGGAGCCGCTTAAAGACACTGGTGGAAGGTGCCTCTCTAATGTTAGCAGGAAGCTTATTCCAGAGCCTAGGACAAATGGCATTTTATTCGAATTGATAAATTCGATAGTGCTAATTGTTCAGTCATTTCTGAAAGAAAGAAAGAAAGTAGCCATTAAGTATTTCTGTCCAAACGCGTACAGCAATTACACTACAATGGCCTATGGGGCACTAAGGGCGTCTCAGAAAAAAAAAATTAATCCTAAAAACAATGGGATAATTTGGCGAAACTGTGCGCTCACGGAAAACATTAATTTGTCACGAAAAGGGTCTTATTTGACAAATTAGAAAATTGCCATGCAATTTCATTTTTTGATCGTTCAAGCAAAATAAGCTAAAATTTTTTCATAATGTTCAATTAACAATTATAAGCTTTTCAATTTATTTATCATCACAGATATTTTAATGACTTATAAAATTTCAGTTTTTAAAAAATGCATGACAAATTTATGAATGACGAAATTGTCGTTAATTTGTCATTTCTAGTCATATTAATGTTTTCAGTGATATGCCTATAATAATGATTTTACTATAAAAATGTTTTAAATGAGCATGATGAACAAGATTATTATTTGATGTTTTTAGTAGTTACCTGAATTAAGAATGATTGATTTTATTTGGTCCCATAAACATAAAAATACCAATTTGTACAGAGAGTAAAAATATATATAATGTTTAAAGACATTAGAAAATAATACATGATGAACTAATCAGCGATACAAATTCAAAAATATTAATTTTATATTAATATAGATGTATAATTTGACTATTGTCATGGGTAACCCATGAAAGCCAATATTAGAGGCTTATTTCCAATGGGTCATTCAAGTTTTTTGGCAAAAATGGCATAAAAAATGAAAGAAACAAACATGTAATGACAGAAAAAACTTTTTGACAAAAAAGAGTTTGACCCCATTGGAAACTAGCCATTGCTAAGATGGTTCCTTATTGCACTCTTGAAAGTATTAAAGTTGTGAATGCTTTTAATATCATTTGGAAGCCTGTTCCAGTCCCATATTGCACTGTAATAGAAAGTAGTAGCAGCACAGCTTTTGATTTTGGGTACATGTATAAAAATTAAAAAGCCGCCTTCTAGAATTAGAGGTTTTGAATTTCAGAGGTTTTGGTACGGTAAAAAACTGACACTGAATCATTGTAAATTTTATGCACATGATATAACTTCAAAAATTTGACCCTACAATCCACATTCAAGAAATTCAAACTGGCAAGTTCAGTTTGACCAACATGCGCCCGGGGTTCTAAGTTCAAGATAAACGAACCATTTTTTTTTTATTTTGCGTGACTTGAAGTTTATGTTTGAGCTAAAGACCAGAATACCAAGATGAACAAGAGTAATCAAACTGACATTGAATGAGAGCAGAACAAAGAATTTTCCGACAATTTTGATTCAGACAATTATAATTTGTGTACATGAATTTCATCCGGGAGTTAGCTTTTTCAATTTGCACCAACACTTTTTTATGTACCAACCCTTTCAACATGTCCGCCCTCTCTTTTGATACAAAGTCTGTAACGACGTCGCATGTCATCCATAACCCGTCTGACCATTGCAGGATCATCACGTAAGACTTCCACCTCATTTTGAATGTGGTCTCGCAAATCATGGAGGCTACGCGGTGGACTGATGTAAACTTTGTGCTTCAAATATGCCCAAAAGTCACAGGGTGTCTTACCAGATGACCTTGTGGGCCATTCCACAGCATGATTCAGGAATACAACTCTGTCCTCAAATAGTTCATGTAGCCGATTTCCGATTTTGCCTTTTCTTCCTGATTGACCCTTGTTCCGATTAATACTTAAGTAACCAAGGGGGTCCTAGGGACCCTCAAAATTTGTTTTCGCGCTGGCCGCTTTACGCGTGGGATTTTTGCGCCGAACTTTTTTGTAATTGTCTGACTTTTAAATACGCTTCTTTTCATACCAAAAAATTAAAATCGGCCAAGCCGTTAATGAGTTAATTGGTGGCGCGCGTCCCGTCCACCCACCCCCCCTTGGGCACTAACGGAAGTCAACTGAGAATCACCCGTTAAAAATACAGGATTCCTAAAACTGCAAGTTTTGTGTTAAATATATGTAATTTGGGTCTTCTATAATAGATATCAACATAAAATAAGTTTTCAAAAAGTTTGATGTAAGTGCAAGGCTCATTTGAATTTTCGGTCTTTTTGCCCATTTTTCGCGTGTTTTGAAAACAAAGTTTTGCCCCTAATTTGCAGCCCAAATATCAAATTTCATTTTTATTGCTGATTTGGGGTTGTCTTATGACCCTTCACATGTGGTATAAATTTCGTACAAAAATTCCTTCGGGAAAGTGGTTTCCTTAGGGGGGAGGGGTCCCATGGAACCCGGGCACTAACGGGAGTGAAAACCCCTTGTTAAGGCTTGTGCCATGATCTCGATATTCTTCACATTTGCCCAGATGGTCGGTTTAGATGGCGGATCCCTGTCGGGAAAGGCTTCCCTAAGCATCTTGAGTAATGCTCTTTGTTTCATGAAATTTTGTCACAACGAACACTCTTTGCTGAGTTGTAAGCTGCACCATGTTGCTACTTAAATGTTTGAAGTGTGAATGCATTTTACCATTGAATTGGCCTAATTCCTCAAGTTAATTCTTATTACATATTCTTTCCACCTGTTTACCAGATAAGTATCAAAATAAGCATTCTATACCACATAAACAGGAAGTGAGTCACAAGTGAGTTTTGACATACCATTTTCAAAGCAATGGTGTTCAATGAGACATGACTGGAGAAATACCAGTAAGGAGTCATTTGAAAGTTTACTGTTTCTACTTTATAGTAAAATAATTATTATAGTTATAGAGCACACAGTTTCGCAAAATTGACCCTTGTTTCAGGATTATTTTTTCGGGGACGGGTTGTATAACAGGCGCATTTGCTCATAACACAAAAGACATAATCGACAGCGTCACATAGTGACGTATTTGACATTTTGGACTTTTTGGAGAAATTTGGCATGTACGTACGAAAAAAAAAAAAAAAAAAAAGCTGCACCATGTTGCTACTTAAATGTTTGAAGTGTGAATGCATTTTACCATTGAATTGGCCTAATTCCTCAAGTTAATTCTTATTACATATTCTTTCCACCTGTTTGCCAGATAAGTATCAAAATAAGCATTCTATACCACATAAACAGGAAGTGAGTCACAAGTGAGTTTTGACATACCATTTTCAAAGCAATGGTGTTCAATGAGACATGACTGGAGAAATACCAGTAAGGAGTCATTTGAAAGTTTACTCTTTTGGTGTTCAATGAGACATGACTGGAGAAATACCAGTAAGGAGTCATTTGAAAGTTTACTGTTTCTACTTTATAGTAAAATAATTATTATAGTTATAGAGCACACAGTTTCGCAAAATTGACCCTTGTTTCAGGATTATTTTTTCGGGGACGGGTTGTATAACAGGCGCATTTGCTCATAACACAAAAGACATAATCGACAGCGTCACATAGTGACGTATTTGACATTTTGGACTTTTTGGAGAAATTTGGCATGTACGTACGTTTGTTTTGTACTCTACATATTCACCAAATTTTAAACCTCAAAGTGGCTTAATTAGTAAAATAGTAAACTAATTATGGCGTATTTACAAAACGTTAAATTGTCCGCATCACATAACGACGTATTAATGTCCACTGATGTCAAGAGTTAAAAGAAGCATCGCAGTTCAACGATGATATGTCCTCACAGCGAAGACTCCAAATTGACAGCATGCTACATAAATCCACGGGAAATATTATCCATGGGAATCTTCTTAGTCCTGAAGATAAATTTTGTCCAGCAGTTCCAGACGACGGGGTTTACCCTCGACGACGTTTATATGCTGCAGTACCATCCAAATATCACCACCTAATGTCCGTCTGTTCTAGAATGTCCACTCTTAGGACAATAAACTGGAATTCTTTTTATTCCAAACACTGAAGCTCTTTTGGCCTCAAAGATGACAGTGGAGAAATAGCTTGCACATGCAGCTTCTGTGGTATATATCAATTAATCCTGACACTATGTACTGCCCTGATCTACCATACTAGAGATCCACAACTAAACAACTGGCAAATTTAACCCCTGACCAAGTTCTCCTTATAATATACACACAATATTTCACAACTAGTATTTCCCAAATCTTAAAATAGATATTACAACATCATCATACATAAACATAGCCTAACACTAGCTGACCAATGGGGTCTCACATAAATGACATCATATGCATTGCATCATCTTACATTAATGACATCATGGGAAACTATTTTTTGCAATCTGTTTTGTTTTGCAACAAAGCATGGAAAACCCCCATGGTATTTACAGTCTAGAATGATCCTTGATTTGTAAACAACTGTTGCATGAGCAGTATTGCAAAAACAACTTGACTCAATTTCTAATTTAGCATTTTGTGGAATTCCGTTCATTTCTTGCACAATCTTTATATTGTAAATAACACATGCATGATCTCAATATAGCACTAGGGGAATTCCATAATAAACAAAGTACTTTTCCCATGAGAAATATTTTCTCAAGTAATATTGAGAAATAAAAAAATATTTTTAATCACAAAATGGCGGCTAATATAACGCAAGTATTAGCTGTTGTTGAAATATATTTAAAGAAAGATGGCCACTCCCCACCTTATGACATCTCTACATTTAGCGCATTTAACTAAACAGTTTGATAATGTGATGAGGAATCACTTTGTACTCATTACTATTTGTATTCATAACTTAATCATTGCTGGAGGTTAAATTCAAGGAAATAATAAACCCAAACTGCAAACAACCCGAATGCAGTGAGATAACAAGGTCGGTAATCAAGATTGCAAGTAAAAACTGTAACGTTAAAGCAATAATAGCACATTTTTTGAAGAGCGCCCCAATTTTCACAAATTCTGAGATTTATGCACAGTTGCAAAAGTTGCATGTGTCGCAAAAGAAGGAATTTTGTAATTAGAATAATTAATATCGGATACCGATAAAATAATTCATCGGGCCGCTGAAAACTTCATTCCAATATGAAATAGCCGGGAAATATTGTCATGTACGTGTCAACGATCATCCATTAGCTTTTCCGTTGGTTCACGCAAGTCAAGTTAGCATCATTTTCGTGAGATTTTGCTATTTTATAATGGACAGACAGAAATTTCACGTTTCATGCAGCGTTGCTGTTGAATTAGGATCGGGGATGTCCAAATCTAATTACAAAATCCCGTCTTTTATGAGGCATGCGCACTTTTAAGCATTACCGTTCACGGGTATAGTTTACTGGATAATTCCCAACACAACTCTGCATAAATCTCACAAATTTGGAAAATTGGGGCGCTCTTCAAAAAACATGCTATTATTGCTTTAAGCTTCACAAAGGTAAAATGTTAAAATAGGTATAAAATAAATATTTCTCGACA
>JAMKCH010050086.1:0-10819 GCA_023653785.1 Ophioderma brevispina
CCAACACCCCCCGACCCACGCCCCCCTCTACCCCCCACCCCGGGTCGCTCGCCCCGCCCTCCCCCCCCCCTGGGCACCACTCCCGCGCGCCCGGCTCCCCCGCAGGCCGTCCGCTGGACGTCTATTCCTCATATCAACATGTCCCCTGATCTGTTTTGGGTTATATTATTTTGTGTAAAATATATCTCTGTTCTTCCAATGGCCCCGACTATCCTTTGAGAGCAAATTGGGAATTTCATATTTTGTTGAAAATGGCCAGTGCCGCTTTAAATAAACTAGGTGTACAGACAACATCAGAGCCAATGACCTTTCCCTAACTAAGGACCATACAATGCTGAAAGTTGTCTTTAAATGAAATTTGAAATTATCATAATGTTGGACTCAGTGGGATTAAAAATTACTTGGACAGGAGATACGCACACCTCTAACGCGGACAACAAGCTACGCGTAGGTTTCGGCGCATTCTTTGACTAATTACGCGCGCAAAACGAGGTGCGATGTTCCTCCTGGCTCACGCGTCCCAAGCCGCGTGTGTTTCGATTCTTCCAACAAATTATTAATTAGACTAAACAATTTTGTGTGATAACTTTCTGAGCCTTTGGTGAACTGCGCAATTCTAATTTCTAGTAACATTTCAACTAGGGGAAGGGCGTGTTGAAAACATTCAAATCTTTGATCCTCTGTAGCTCAAAAAACACCTTCATCATATGACTTTTTAATTTTTGTTGAAAAGGTATGGTACTAATCTTCAAAAAAAAAAATCATTTTTTGGCTTTATAGCCAAGAAATTGACATTTGATTAGAGATAATTTTTGTGCCTCAAGTCTATGGGAGAGTTATTAGTGGTGTGATTCGTACGTTTACAGTAGTCACTACTGTCCATTCATTAGCTTAGACCCTCGTTTTTTTAATTACCGTACGACCGGTATAGTCCCACCCTTTTTTTAGCTTAAAATACCTTGAAATTTGTGGGTGGGATAATCCCGAATCTGCCCGAAGCCGGAGTCGAAACTGTCTTGGCCTACTCGCCACATACGGCACTATAACAGTCACTTCAGACTCCGAATTTTGGAATACGTAAGGAATGTTGAAAAAAATGCCGTTTTTCTATAGTACGTAGTTTCCACCCGCATTCTGAAGTAGATTTCATCTTTTCTAATTTTTCAGATTTATAAAAAAACAGAAAAGTCCATAAAATTATAAAAAAAGAAAATAGTCACGAAAACTGAACCACCAATTTGCCATCAGGGTATAGGCAGCAGCCATATTGATTTGCTGCCCTCATTAGGCACCCTCTAACCCTCACATGACCTTTGTTCAAATTTCTTTCGTTTCAGGAAAACACAATCCACCCAAAATATTTATTAGGAATTTATGATGAAACTGAATAATTTTTATTGACATGTTATTTTTTTTATACTTGAAATATGGAAAAAGATGTTTGAAAAAAAATATTGTAGGATCGCGTAGGAGTGAATGAAGTAGTAGAAAAGCCTGAGAGTGTTGAAACCAGAAAAAACACTGTCTGTCTTCTGCGGAATCTGACATTTGCGGTTCTACTAGTAAATGTATTTTATTAATAATATAATAATAAGAATAGTATTTAGAAAGGCGCCATCTTACTAGGAAACCTATTCTGAGAGCTGCACACCGAGTTACAAAACAAGTAACAGAAACTAGTTTTTATAAACTTTAATGGTTCCAGACGACATTAGAGACATTCTTGAGTGGAATATAAGATTTTAAATATGGAATTTCGTCTTGGAAAATGCATATCATTGAACCAAGCTAAAAGTTTGTTGTTTACAACACTTATGTGCTCAAGTGATCGAGATCCCGATCAATACATGTGGCAGTATTAGAAAATGCTGACTTTGTGTGCATTATAGAGTGTTTTAAGAAAATAGGTTTCCGAATTTTTGCAGTTCAGTGTAGGCCAATTTTTTTGGCATGGGATAATAAACAGATCTTAGAAAATTTTGTGAACTTTTCCTAAAACTTAGGGGGGAATTTTACTCGAGCATGGGACAATAATCGGGTCAGTACCAGTAATATTAGAGAAGGTAGAGGTTGTCGGGCAAAACAATCGTGAAAGAAAAGTTGTATTCACGAAATTACCCAACAGATTTTAAATTTCAAAACATATGGATGGAAATTTAATCCTACAAAATCTATTGAAATTTGACCTTGTTCCCTAAAAGTTTGCAAATGATCTGTCATCGTCTGGTACCAGTTAAACAAATGACGTATGAGGTGGTCTTTGGATATTCATCAAGGTAGGATCAATATCGGTGGACCAGTTAAGACTTTGCTTGGACAGTGACTTGCACATATTGTGTCATCGTCTCTTAAAAGGACATAATAACAATTTATTTCTTTGAAGCGACAATTGTTTGTATAGAATATTGCATGTGACCACCACAGGGCAAGAAACAAAGCGTTGTCCGCCGTATGCGTGAGCAGCTTTAGGGCTGTGATTTTTAAATCAGTTTAGCCCATTGAGAGGGTTGTAGCTGTATGTGATGTGCCTCGCACCTCAATCACTTCAGTAGACAAGGTGCTAAGTTAATGCATTTGTGAACAGATGGATGTCACATCAGTTAGAAACACCATGAATACCACAGGGCATTAATTGACTACATTCAAAATCCCAGGAATAAAATAGACGCTATTTATAGATTGGCAACATCGTGTGGTCCCAGTGATTGAGCGCTCGTCCCGGAATCTAAAGGAAAGTCTGGGTTTCTATTCCTACTGCGTCCAACGTGTTTTGTGCCCGTGAGTAAGGCACTTTCCTTAATTACCCACACTCCTCTCCCCCAGGTGTATAATTGGCTGTACCCTGGGGAACCTGGCCATTATTCACTGTGGGAAGGTAACAGAATCGCTGTAGAGGAAGTGTAGCGAGCCCCCTACAAGCAACATTATATGGTGGGATTCTTGGCCCAATCGCTTCGAAGAGAGATGGCACTCCGTTCCTGTATACAGGTCCGTCCCCTTTACCTTTTACTTTTTATTTATACATTCAAAGCTGTTATGATATCGCTCAATGTTTTCTACTGTCAATAGAGGCGATGTCACGTTTTACACACACCTACCTTATAAATGGAAAAGTTTTAATGCTTCAATATGATATCCTGCGTTGATTCCTTGCTGATGATGGCCAAAAATAGCAAAATGAATAGAAGCTGTGGTGTGAAGAAATACTTTACAGCACGCAAACCTTGCAAAATCTTGTTGGGTTATTAGATGAATATCACTTTTCGTTCACAATTTTTTTTTTTTTTTTTTTTTTTTTTTTTTAATATAATTAAAAACCGAGGGTCTACGCTAATTGAATGGACAGGAAAACCCAATCATAATGATTAATTCTTGAGTACTATTTGTTTTGTTATTCCAGGACGCATACACTGAGGTGGTTTCATATTTTGGTGAGGATGGTCCGTTGTGCCCAACAACGACTTCTTTTCCATCTTTTTTTGAGATCGCAATGCTTACAAAGTAAAATATGCTATAAAAATAAAAAATGAACATCAACGTTTAATTTATATAGCACCTTTCACAATGTATCAATCGCTTTAACATTATTCCTCTGCCATTGTGAATATGTCACTTGCCTTACAAAGCCAAGGCATACTCATGCTTTGGGCTGCACTCAGTTGCCAATATTTCCTAACATCGTCCCCATTTTGCACCTGGGTGGAGAGAGCACGCGAAGGTAAAGTGCCTTGCCCCAGTGCAAAACACTTGGCCTTACGGGACTCCGAACTTAGGACATTTGGGCCATTAGTCGGTCATTGTATCCACTGGACCACATGTGCTACTCAATTGGTTTCCATGAAATGTATTAGTCGGCTTTTGTTTTGGATGCAGGATAATTTGTGAGAGTGAATGTAACAGCTGTGCATGCGTGGGAGAGCGTGTGGCTAGGGTTAGGGTGCTTGCGTGGCCGCAGATTTACTAACAAAATTCCGGGTTCGAATTCACGGTTGGGAGGTAGTCGGCACTTGCTGGGATTTATTCGGTACTATCAATTCTGGATTTGACTGTATACCAGCTATTGATTAAATGCAGATTACCGCTCTCCTCCAGGTTCCACTTGGAAACTGGCATGGGACTCATGAAAGCATCCCGTCCTTCGGAGGGGGACGTTAAGCAGTCGGTCCGTCGTGTAAAGAGAGTCACAGCTGTACATGTACCATCGCAGTCAGTGTCGAATAAGAGTAGCATGAAACCCCTGACTGTTCCAATCTGCCCATTTCCTCAATTAGCGGGTTCTGTTAGGAGCCGTCCGTATCATGGCTACACGCGGGTCCCGGATCAACACAACTCGTTGAATAAAATCTACACCACCACAAGCCATTACCAATGACTTGTGGATATGCTAAGAAGAAGAAGCGGGAAGCATGACTATGAGTATTGTTGTCCAACATTTTTGGGGGCTGTACTTAGGTTGAATCTGCATTCCATTTGCTACAGACTATAGTCATCAACCATCCAACGTAGTAGCTCTTATTGAGGAAATTGGATGCCAGCAATAATGTGTAAGAAAGATATTTACTTTGGCAAGACCAAGTATGACAAATGTGATACAATAGTTATTTATTAAGTGTTGCAGCAAAAGTTCCATATTCCAACATTGGCCATTGTTGAAAAGCTATCTTCCATTTTCTGATTGACAACTGTTATCCAATGACGTATTTGTTTACTACTACGATGAGCCATGAATAAAAATTCCCTACCCCTTGTCTTGAATGGTCAATGGGTAGCTTACCTATCCAGTTTTCCCATCCCAAGGTTATTACAACATGTTTAGGTCAGGGTTTCCTTTTATGGCCATGCTACTGGTAATCCGGTACCAGTACTTTACCTGTCCCAGGCCGAGGGGTTTTGGTCGGTCGGCTAAACCGTCACCCCCCATCGATTTTCCTCAGGAAAGTTGATGATGAGGGTAAAGCTGGTTACCCTGTAGAATGAAAATAAGATCTACCTACAAAAACACCAAAAAAGTCATCAGCTCGGAGAGCTTGGTGGCCATACCAGCCATGCGCCTTTTATTGTGGGCATGTTGCCCAAGGCTATGCCCCCCGCCGAAAACTGTGGTTGGCGGTCAGAGGGCATCTTTTGCTCCAATAAATCATCACACAGCAGTATTGCTGAGTGTAAGGTGTATCCGGCCACCCACCGTCACGGAAAAAACCCGGATTTAAAATGTTGTTTAACGAACTATTACACATCATTAACCGGAGTGAACTGCCTTAATTCAACTATTTCTAATTATTTGGATTCAGCAATCATGTTTTTAACTCAGACTTTGCATCTTTTTTGGTATGGTTACTAGTGTAGCACTGGTAATTGTTCTTTTTTGTAACCCTCTAACCATCAGACCCTGACCTGATCGAGATGACCATTGCCAACCGAGACCTTATTATCTACTCTAAGTGCACTTGACAGACGGTTCTGACACCCAGGTCAAAGGTCACTTTCCCATCCGTATTTCAACTTTAATGCTCTTATTCCCCAGAAAACTGGCAAACTCTCTCTACACCCGGCCAGGGGTAAAGTTTTTTAACCAGCAGTAATTTTTTATTATTTGTGTAGAATGGAAATCTCTCTAGGGTTGCAAGTTATTAAATAGATCAACAAAGTCAGACTTCAAAGCCGGGCAACTGTCAGAAGGGGACAATTTCCAGGTTTTGAGGCAGATTTACTTGGTTGGATGTGTTTTTGAGGCAGATTCTCCTAGTTGGAGGTGAAAATTTGCCTTGGGAGGGAGGCAGGTAAAAATGATTTAGCATATTTTCAGCTCTTCCCAGTCAAAGCTCTCTGGGGTGACACCTACCCCCCCCGCCTGTTTTTTCAAAGCAGTCAGGTCTTAGTCTTCACACTTGACCCCTTTGACAAACATGACTATTCAAAGACATGACAAAAGCAACTTTGCATCATTGTTGTTCACTTTTTTCAACCTATTTTGTCTTCAAGCTTTAAAATTTTTAGCCTGAAATGTTTAACTTTTTGTTGAGAAAGCAGAAATGAAAATGAACAGAGAAAAAGAATGGAGGTAGGTGACTAGGTAGTGTTAAATTCAGTTCGATTATTGCTTCATGCCACTGATGATCTCTATACCATGGATTGGCTACACAACAGCCTGTATATGAATGAAAGCACCACGGACATCTTGGGTCTACCCAACCCAATGGCTTTCTGAGAGACCGTGTTTAACAGATAGTAGTATCTCGGGTGTGTGTTTCATGGATCCATTCCATATGCGCGGCAACTTCAAATACATAGAGCTCAGTGAATTGGCTAGATTCTGTACTGTGTTATGTTGTTAATCCCATTTCACTGGGAACACATTTTGTGTAATGACCAGCTTTTTTTTCTTAACTTCCCGCTCGGACTTCTTTTGGGGATTACCAATATGGCTGGGCATCAGTGTTTCAAGTATGGAGCCAGTGAGAGCGTTGGAGAGCTGGTCTAGTGGTTTGGGGTGCTCTGCCTTTGGCGCAAATAACCAAACAAATCCCCGGGTTCGAATCCCGGTGGGGTCACTTGCTTGGATTTACTTACTCGGGTGCTCATTCTGGATTTAATCTGTATACTAGCATTGATTAAGACAGAAAACCGCTCTCATCCATGGTTCCCTTGAATTGGGCAAATGAACATGAAAGCATCCCCGTCCTTCGGAGGGAACGTTAAGCCGTCGGTCCCGTGTTTAGAGAGTCACAACTGTACTGTACATCGCAGTCGTGGTCGAATAAGAGGTAGGGTGTAAACCCCTGACTGTTGTTCCCAATCCGCCCCAGTCCCTAAAAAAACCGCGGGCCATGTTAGTAGCGTCCGTATAATAGATAACACGCGGCCCCGGATCAGTTCATACAGTTGAAAATCCTGACACCACCACAGCATTATGAATGACTTGTGGACACGCTAAGAAAGAATGGAGTCCAAGGTCATCCTGTATAGAGATCAGTGCTTCAATGCTTTTCATCTTATAGATCTTTGTCCATTGATAGTATGTTTGCATAATAAATCCCATAAAAAGGCAACATGCCAATCCTTCAGCCTTTCACCACTCGCATACCCTATCAGATTTTGCTGTTGATAGAAACCTCACTCACTCATCTCATCTGCAAAATATTTTGGCCTGTGTCTTTCCCATCATGATGGCTACAATAGCTTTATGCATTGATAGTTTGTAATGATCCCAGAAAAGGGTAAAATGCAATCTTTCCAGCCTCAACCACTCACATGCCCTATTACAAACCAAGATTTTGCAATTGACGGAAACCCATATCTCATCTACAAAATATGTTGGCTGGCCTGGCAACTGGTCTTTCCTTATGATGCTACCAGATCATGTTATGGGCCCTGTTTTAAGTATTTATCCCCTTTTTTGTCAAGTCAACCTCCGGAAAGATTTCAATTACTATGTTTTGTCCATTTTCCAAAACAAATTATAAAATCCAAGTGTTTAATAAATTTCAAGCAGTGCTCGGAAATATCAGGAATTTTTGTTCAAGGGGGATGACCTGTTCATGATGAATAAGCATCCCCTGAACAAAGAAATTCATGAATATTTCTGCCACTGTAATTCAGAGTTCTGCATATTTTACAGTGTGCTCAGCCTTTGACCAGATTCAAACTTTTGCTAGGTCCAGCTTTTGGGGGGCTTTGCATATGGTAATATCCTGTATATGAAATGACTATTTTAGCCTCCACAATTCGGGGACAATCGATGTGTTTAGTATTATTTCTCGCAACACATCTGACTTTAAAGGCTGAGTCAACGATTTGAAATCTAATTTTTTTTGTGCATAAATATTAAAAATAATCAACTATAAACCATAGATAGTCACCAAAAATGCCATATCCAAGTTTTGAGATAAATCAGATTTTTCATTTTCATGTAGTAAACATTTACTTATAGTATAACAGTTCCAATAGGATACTTTGTATAACACAAATTCCGAATCCGGAAATATTGTTATAACGAAGGTTGTGATTTATCATGAGGACTTTGATTTTGAGCTTACTTTTTCACCGTGTTAGCATATGGACAATTCAATTATGTATATGCAAAAACATATTTGTTTGACCACTTAAAGGATGCCTCAAGGAACTCTAAGCAAGCCTTTAAAAGCACTAATGGCACATTTTTTGAACAGTGCGCCACCATTTTTCAAAAATTTTGAGATTTTTACATGGTTGCATTGGTAACTGGCTATACTACCTAAACCTATAAGTACAAAGTAATCAACTCCCACACAAGTCTCACAAGAAGTGCTGGTATTGTCGAACTTATACTACCAGTATTTGTGTACAGTGTAGAGGATTGTTTGTTCGTGCATCATGCGCTGTGGATTTAGACTGGCGCCTAAGCGCGTTTGGGTAGTAAAGCGCGATAATGCTACGCACGCCTCGATTAATTTACTTTGTACTTCTGGGGTTTACAGATTATAGTAAACTATAGCCTGTGATGACTAAGCTCAAAATGTCTGTGTCTCAACGAAGGAATTGTTGTAATTAGAATAATTAATATCGGAGATCTCCGATGATAATCACGGCTGCTGGAAACTGCCTTCCAATATGAAATCAAGGAAATAGCGCCATGTTCGTGTCTAGGCTTCATCCATTAGTTGCTTTATTGGTTGAGGCAAGTCCAAGTTAGAGGTCATTTTCTTGAGGTGGCACTATTTCATCAAGGGATGGACATAAACTTACCATTCCCAGCTCTGCCGTTAAAGCGGCACTGGGCAATTTTCCAAAAATCATGGAAATGTCTTCCCAATTTGCTCTCAAATGATAGGTCTAGGCCATTGGAGAACAGAGATATATTTTACACATAAAAATTAAACAATACCCCAAAACGCTAGGACTTGATGATACAACCTATCAAAAAGTTTCTTTCCAAATTTTGCGTAAGCAAGGGTATTGAAGGAATTGCTGGCAATGTGAGAAATATTAACTTCAGGTCTGGGGATATTTTGGTGGAGGTCGACCAGAAGTTTCAGTCGGATAACCTCAAATGACTACCATGCTTGACCAAGTTCCAGTTAGAGTGACTCCTCATAGAGTTACTCATTAAGCGCTAATTTTACACAAGTCAGTAAAAGTGGGTTACCTTCAGGTGCAAGTAGAGGATTACATCCCAGCCCTAAAAGATGTTTTAAATGTCAACGTTACGGCCACTTTAAAACGTATTGTAGAAGGTCAGAGTTGTGAAAAGTGTGGCAAAGAGGGCTACAATGATCCAAATTGTAAGGAACTTGCTAAATGTGTGAATTGCCAGTGGCTAATCACTCGGCAAAGTCTAGATCCTGTCCTAAAGGGAGAAGAAAAGAAATCCAAAAAATCAAAGTGACAGGTAACATGACTTATAAAAAAGGCAGAGATACTCTTCGTTCTCAGGTCACCGGATCAAAAAGATATGCTGATGTTGTGAAAAGTGGGCAAAAATCAATATTCTACGACATATTGTCCCAAACAGATCTGTTTGGCCTAATGATTTTGCCATCCTCAACAGTTATTTAGAAATTGTAAGGGAAAAGACAAGTGATAGCAAATGCAACTAGATGACTTCTGCCTGTAGATCTCGGGTCTTGCTAGACGATCCTGTAAAGAACATCAAGTTCATTAAAGGTGATCAGACTGTTAAGGCAATCTACTAAATCCGAAGTAGAATATGCAGAAAAGAGATTAAAAACTAAAAACTGGAGACAAAACTGATAAAGGTCAACCTAGTGCTCCCAAGCCAAAGAAAACTAGGAATCCCAAACCATTAAAACCACCTAGTTCGGACTCGTTCACAGAATCAGGTAATACTAAGCATTCTCAGTCATTAAGAATTTCAAAGGGTTCAAAGGATCCTATTCAGCTTTATAACAAGTTTGAGCACTTTTGTCAGGTGATTAGGGAGGGCATGGACTTTTTTGTTCCCTGAAAACACATGACGCAATAAGTGATGGTAGGAAGAGGTCCTCGAAGTTCTGTTAAAAAGTGACACATTCTAATAAATGTGCATTCGGCAATGGAATTGCAGAGGGCTTAGACCCAATTATGAAGAAGTGAAATGCTTCTAAACTGACCAACCCATTCTATCTTTGTCTTCAGGAAACTCGTCTTACCACCAAGACAGTGTTCTAATAAAGATTGTTTTAAGGGGTACGATTCTTAAATAAAAAGCTTATCCCCAGTGGACATAATAGAGCATTGGAGGGTCATTCTATACTGATTAAGGGTGGAGTCCCTCTTCTGTCATACAACTTAATACCAATTTGGAAGCAGCTGTGTTAAAGTTTACTCCTTCACCGCTAAAATAACTGTTTTTCTGGTACATTCTCCTAGAATATAAATAGGTTTAGATGAAATTGATAATTTGTTGGTCCAACTTCTGCTTCTCCCTTCCTTTTGGAGGTGACTTCAATGCCCATATTGAACTTGGGTTGTAAGGATACCATCGGTTGGGTGGCATTGTGGAATCTTATTTGGAGAAATCAGATTCTTGTTTTGTGAATGATGGGTCTAGTACTTACATCCATACTGCGACTGGAAACTCCATCAGCTATTGATTATTCAATTTGTCCCCTACTATTTTTATGGGACCCTTGTGGGGAGTTCATGATGATGAGTGTGGTAGTGATCATTTTCATCTTAATAGTATTAATAGCCAATGCATGAAGAGCGGAGTTCCTAAATGGCAACTTCATAAGGCCAACTGGCCAGAGTTTAACGATAGTGTTTGCTTTAATTAATAGGCAAGCTTTTGTTAACATGGAAGATCCTCTTTCGTCATTCCTGACATTGTGATCGATATAGC
>JAMKCH010050088.1:0-10882 GCA_023653785.1 Ophioderma brevispina
GCGCCTTGCTTTTGGGAGGGGGATGAGCCTTAGTCCTGGCCCCGGGCTTCTGAGAAGAAGGTGCCGGAGCTGCGGGCTTCTTGGGTGGCTGAGCTGGTGTCGGCTTCGCCTGCTTGGCGGCACGACTAGAAGAAGAGGATCGAGAGCGCTTCTTCTTCTTCTCAGCGAAGACCTCCCTGAGGAGATCTTCGCCTGAGCCTCCTTGAGCGCCTGTTCTGGCTCTACGCGTTCCGCTGAGGCAAGCAAGGAATCACTGAACGAGCCTCCGAAGAGGACGTCCCGTGACTCCGGCTTGGTTTTGGAAACCTCCGATGCTAGATCGGAGCTCAGGGTGCGCAGAGTAAAACAGGCGTTCTCGCGTCGCAGGAAGCTGAGGCGACGCGCCATGGACATTGAGACCTCTGTCTGCCTCGTCACTAGCGAGGCTAGGACGGTTAAGGCGTCAGAGGCCTCCGGGGAGGCAGCTCCATCCTCGCCCAACGAAGACCTGAGATCGTGGGCGAGGACCATAGAAAAAGCCCCTAGACGTAAGCCAGAGGTCACCGCCAGGTCTAGGTGTCTCAACTGTTCCTCCCAGAAGGAGGAGAATCCAGTTGGGACAGCCTTGCCCGTCGGCAACTTGGCCGCTAGGTCGAGATCTATGGTCGGAGTCATCAGGAAGGAGTTAAAATCTCCTTCGGAAGTCCTCAACGACCTGGCGAAAGTTTTCACCGGGTACGAATAGAGCTTCTGAGGAACCTCCCCGGAACGCTTCCACAACAGACCAAAGTCATTCGGGAGCGTCAACGCCTGGATGC
Source organism: Ophioderma brevispina (assembly GCA_023653785.1). NCBI lineage: Eukaryota > Metazoa > Echinodermata > Ophiuroidea > Amphilepidida > Ophiodermatidae > Ophioderma > Ophioderma brevispina. The sequence continues at coordinate 798 of JAMKCH010050088.1, forward strand.
ATTCCGGAGGGAGGATGGGGAAGCCCAGATTGAGCTGTCCCTCCTCTGCACGCCGCTCCGGCACGCAAGACAGGCCAAGACTTTCAGCCGCCCTACGCAGCACGTGAGGGGTGCACGCGGGAAGAGAGTCCACCTCCTCCTGCTCCGAAGTTGCCGCGGACCGAGACGACTGCGAAGGATCATCACCCATGTGAGTCTCCTCGGAGTCAAGAGTCTCTCTCACTAGCGCTGGCCTCCGAAACGTCGGAGGTCTGCGGCCGGTAAGAGTCCTGAGAGGACGGTGCGGCAGAAGCAGATGGAGGCGGTGGGCCAGGTAAAAAAAAAAAAAAAAAAAACCCGCAGGGACTAAGCCAACTGGCATAGGCTGGGCCGCAGGAGCCACAAGGCTCGACTGCACCCAACCCGACCCTGACGAGGGTACAAGCCGAGAAGGCGTGGGGACAACACCCCAAGTCTCCAGGTACGCTAGCCGTGGGGTATTGGACGGGTACACCGCCCTCCCCGGCCCGGTACTAGGCTGTACCACCGCAGCATGGTCGCCACCCAGAAGAGTGAGGAGCCGCTGCAGCAGCGGCGCACCCCGACCCACTCGAAAGCGGGTCAGAAGCAGCCCCGCCCGCACCTGGTGCCGTGGCTTGGGCAGCCGGCGGCGGATGCGCGTTGTGGCTTAACCTTGTGGGCTCCCGCAATGCGGGGCCCCGGTCGAAAACCAACCCGACTGTCCTACCCGCAGCAGTCCAGACCGACGGGGGGGTGGGGGGGGGAGGGGGGGGGGGGGGGGAGTGTGACAGTGGGGTCGGTAAGCCACGTACGGGGACGCAGCGTACCCTGAAAGGTTGGCTGCGGCGGGTAATGTGTCCCCGCAGGGTCCAGGCCAGGAGTGGCTGCACGCAGTGACACCAGCACGGGGGCAACCCACCCGGGTACCCCCGCCATAGATGGACCCTCCTCGGTAACAGTGTGCAGGATACCCGGCACCTGTAACCGCAGTAGGCATCCCTGGTAAGAGGCCGAAGCGACCGATTCAGCTGGGGCCATCTGGCGGGCCAGCCCGCGAGCACCACTTCGTCCACTCCAACCCCGAAGGCCCGGTACAGCGTGGCGAGCCAGCTGAGAAGGCACTGCATGGCTAGCCAGGCAAGGGACACCGACGCCACTCCCCCGGGGTTAGTCGTACAACCCCTGAGGTGAGGCCCCCGTGGTCGCGGTTTGGGGCGCCTTTAGACACCGGAACCTGTACCACGCGTGGTCATAACAACAAGCGGCGTGGATTAACCCCGGCCCCATGGCATCACCCTCGCCACTCACCACTACCGGAACGCCTGCGCCGCCAAAACCCCTGGTGAATTGGCAGAGCAGACCGCTCTAGCCTGCACCGGAGCAACCCCTAGATCTGGAACCAGCGCCATGCGCGGTTGACGTGCTAGAGAGGCTACCCGAAGTCGCCCTCTAACGTGCCGCGGAATAGCCGAAGCTACTTCACCTTTGGGAGCACCATAGCAGTCAGCGGCTGCCTTGGAAGACCCCCGGACCGGACCCGATTACCGCCCCCCTTCTCCGTGTAACGAACACGAGCGGCTTACCCATGTTCAATGGTTGCCCCTTGAACATCCGACAGACGATACAAAAAGAGGAACACCGTGGTGCGGGAGCCCTGCCTGTGGTCGGCACAAAGATGATGGGGTCCCATGAATGAATGGACGCGGGGCAAGCGTACGCAAAATTTTTAATGCGACATAACGGGGTAGCGTAGTTTGCTAGATTGGACAAGCGTGCGCACCAAAACCGTAAAAAATACCGCGTGCCGTGGAGGATACCCGGGACGCAACATCGGGACTAACAAAAACCCCACTCTGTAACTGAGTCACCACGGTTAAAGAAATTTTTCAACTATTTTTCACATATTTTAATAAATATACCACAAGCATATAATAAAATAATAGACCCACCAGCCAAGTTTAATTGATAGTAGGCCGTGCCCATTAAGAATCAACCGACAAACAAAACGTCACACATAGTCAAGGCCGTCCAAGCTGCAACACGTGCGGCAATTGCTGCCTTTGTTTACCTTTTTCCCAGCTACACAGATCACATGACAGCAACGGCGGCAAAATCCTTTAAAGGATAATAATAAAGCTCTCCAATGGGTAAAGTCTCCGTATAGTCCGACAGGTAGAGGCGTTATATCCAATATATATCCAGTAATATATCCAGATAGTTATGGTATAGTAGTAGGAGTATTCCGTTTGGAGACGACTATCAGTCCAGTATCAATATCTCAGTTAATTTTCGCTGCTAATGACAGAGCTGAGGTAACACGCGTCCGTCTGGGTTAACAGCCAAAACGGAATTGAAGGAGAGCAATGGTCGCCAGGGTGTGACCTGGGGTCACTGGTCGATATCATTTTTCTCTTTTAGGGGTGCTAAAATGGTTTTTGGGGCATTCCACTTCTCAAAGGAAATGCCTATATTTCATCACCATTGGTTTTACAGAAATCAGCTCATTGTAATGATTTTGTGTTGTATTGACCTCCATAACGTCTTTTGGGTAAGGAGGTTATATACCGGATTCAATAAGAAACAGGAAAGCTCTTCCTTGGGAAATTTTGACTTTCCACTTGAATCACTAATTATGGTAAATGTGGATTCTATTTGGGAAATACAGTTTCCTCTTCTGACAAAATAAACAAGTCCCACTTATCAAAATTTCCTTTCTACTAATTTCTGTCAAGAATGGCAACTACCATAGTAAGTGCTCTTGCCTGAATTCAGTGTTAACAGATTATCTTACCGATGGAATCTTCTTGCCCGCTCTTCACTGCTGTAGACTACAGACACTGATGGGCTTGGCTGGGCAGACTCTACCTGAGATCCTCCTGAGGTTGATGAACACTGAGAATCTTGGACCTCCCAAGTTCCTGATGCCGATTCTCGTAATGCCTCGTCGGCTGTTTGGTCTATTGCACTTGTTGCCTGTTAGTGGGAGTGACCAAAAAAGAGTGTTACCAAGAAGAAATTAGGTAGGTTTCCATACAAGATGTGTGTTCTATGAACAAGAGGCTCCCTGCCTCTCAACCTTCCCCATCCTTTACACATAAATTAGGGCTTCTGGGAGCACAGGAACCAGATAGCATGTTTCAATTTTATTTTGGATGAGGGGGATTTATAACAGAAAGACATAATTCATTCTCACCCGTGTAAAAAACAACCCCCACAAAGATTGTCTGACAATCGCAAAGAAAATTTCCTGAAATACATAAAACCCGGAAGTACAAACTAGCCAAGGCCATTGGTCTGCCAGGGAAATATGTCTGCAAGTGCAGTGCCACTCGTCTTTTCCGAATGACAATGAAGATCGTGGCACTGCATTGGTATCGTTGGTTGACGGGATTCCCAGCTGGGTTGGGATTTGCATTTTAATTATAAGCTGTAATTTCAACCATACGATGGGGATATAATTCAACTGCTTTGACCAGGGCTAGAGATAAAATGAATAATTCCAACAAGGCGGTCCCCGGGTTATGCGATCACCTGGACTTTGCGATCGCCTGGCTTTAGTGACCCCTGAAGACCTTGTTGTGAACTTTAACATTGTTGGCATCAACAATCGCCCTCACCAAGTTTTATGTCCATATACCAACTTTTACCCCTGGTCGTGACCTTCAAAATTTTCGGCATTAACAATAAACCCCACCAAGTTTCATGTCCATACACCAACGTTTACCCCATTTGACCTCCTTGGACCTTGAATGACCCCGATGACCTTTGATTCACTAACCAATACAAACTTGGGTCTTCGGATGGTCAAGGGGCACCTACCCACCAAGTTTCAGGAACATGCGACCCTTGGCCTCCAAGAAAATATACTTTAACCTCCTCTGACCTTGAATGACCTCTAATGACCTTGTGACCTTTGTAATTTTTGGCATCAACAATCGATCCCACCCCTCCAAGTTTCATGTCCATACACTAATGTTTACCCCATTTGACCCTTTTTGACTTTGAATTACCTCTGATGATCTGATGGATCCACTAACCAATACAAACTCGGTCTTCGGAAGGTCAAGGGGCTCCCACCCAAAAAGTTTCAGGAACGTGCGATCCTCGGTCTCAGAGAAAATAGACGCGGTCCATTTGACCTCTTGACCTTGAATGACCCCGATGACCTTTGATCCACTAACCAATACAAACTCAGTCTTCGGAAGTTCAAGGGGCACCCACCCACCAAGTTTCAGGAACTTGCGAACCTTCGAGAAAATAGACGCGGTCAGACAGACACACACTGACAGACCACAGATAATAATATATAGATAGAGGCTCTGTGTAGCCTTGTTCAAGGCTGTCTGCTAAGAACCGACAGACTTGCCAATTTTGTATTGACATTTATTATTTTGAACATTGCGTTTGCAGGTTTGAAATCAGTGCTTTAGCATTAAAGGGGGCTACCCTGTCTAGAGAAAGATTCAATAAAAGAAATAAATTGGTATACTCCTTGGTCTGTTGTGCACACTGGATCTAGAGCCTGCTAGTCTGGGTATAAAACCACAGATACCTATTGTGGTCAGGTGCAGTGGCTATGCTACTCAAAATTAGCAAGTTTGCCTGAGTGGAATTTATTGAACTTGCTATTGGAAGGCTGCAAGCATAGAACATAGGCCAAGTGGAATTAGAGCCATCAAATTACGTGCTTGAAAAAATGAATTTTTGCCATGGTATTGCTATTTATTTAGTTTTAGGGAGGGGGAATATGCTCCACTCCTCGCGTGATTTCTGCCTAATATGATCTGTGACATTATTTGTATCAGACGTGTGAACCAGTGAATGAAGTTGGTAGAGTGCCTTGAACAAGGCTAGGTTCTGTGGAGATTTGAACATATTACCTAAGGCCCTCTAAGTGACGACCTAACCTGCTACACTATACGACTTGATCTGATGGTACAGTGCCTTTATGTAATACTTGATTGGGCGTATGGGTGTACACAATTTTCACTTTTCAAGCTTGAGTCAGAAAACCTAATCCATGAAATATCCCTTTTCTGGTATGAAAAATAAAGAAGTTTAAATAGCAGCATCAAACACACTTATTAACTTTTTTTGACATTTAATGCTAGCATAGATGTTTTTTTAAAAAACACTTGCAGGTACTGACCAGCTCCAGAGGGTGTTTTGAACCAATCCCATAATGCATTGCAATGTGTCTATACTGCACTGTACTAAACGTATGTCAGTACTTAGGGATAAAGAAGTTTAACACAAGACGTTTCATGATGATCATGATCAAATTTCCTAGTACCAGTGCTATGTGGGCTAAAATAAGTGTAAACGTCAGGGTTTGTGTGTCAAGAATAGGATTTTTGTGGGATCACATGACCCTATTTAGATAAAATTCCCCCAAACTGGTGCATTGTGGGATTGACTCAATACACCCCTCTGGGCCAAATCCAAGGAAAGATTAACAATACAAAATGTATAAACCAACCTGTTGAATTTCCATAGGCTGGGATCCATCGGAGTTCTCCCCATCTACATCCATGGGCTCCTCATCAGACCTCCTTACATTTGTTGAAGTTGGCCCGTCTGATCCACCAGTACCATCACATTGATTAGATAACATGGGTGGGTCTACGGCATTTGCCATTTCTGAAGGTGTGGAATCGGCTTCTGCTTCGGAACATATGTTCGGTGGCGGTGGGGATGGCGATTCAGATGCTTCAGATCCCTCGGTGTATTTGTGTGACCTGGATTGCCATTCTGGAGTGATTACTTTACCGGGATAGCATATGATGGCTACATACCAATGGGCACTGTGGATGGCACAAGTTAAAATAAAAGTGTGTTGTGTAAAGCAGTATCCACCTTATTATTGTCCATTGATAGTCTCACTATTTTGGGGGTTACAGAAATGGGAAGTTGGATTATTATTATTATTATCACAATCTAAAACCAAAGTCAGAATAGCCATCCTAAAACATATTCAGAGGTAGAGCATGTAACCTAAGAACACATTTGTAGTGTTCATCTACACCAATTTTCTGAAACACTATTAAGCTTGAATTTGTGTAAAACGTGTGATTTTGTCTAAAAAGTGTCTAAAAGTGATTGATGGGGATCAAATCTTTCAGAGAAAGGCAATTTCATTTCTGCCGATCTTTGGTCAGATTAGCAGAAGGTCTTGGTATCTTTTGCCAAATGCGAGGGGGTACCCTAGTCCCATGGATAAACCATGTGTACATCAAGTTCTTGAAAAATTGACCACATTGGACGTTGGACCCATGCACCATGATTAAACTTGGCCTAAATTTCATCATGATACCCACATATACATCCCACGTAACCTCAGCTTCTCTCACATACCATTCATTGATTGGAATGATGATAAAATCCTTCTCAAAGAGGTCCACATTTCTTGTCCATTTTCTGACCCTGTTGTGTCGTTTTTCAATGGCACTCAGCTCGGGATTGTACTTGCGCCCGTACTCGCGCTGCATCAACCTCGTGTAGAAGAAGGGAGTTGAAGATTGTTGTGCGTTCTTGTCGACTTCTTGAAGTTTCTCTGCCATCAGGTATCTGAGCGGGGAGATCAATGTTAGTGTAAGGGGATGACCCAATTAAAGGGGCCATTTTGTGATCCACAATCTCGTCTCCCTCTCCTGGACTTCACTCAAAAAGTTGAGATTTTGTGTTAACATTAGTTATAAACTGTTTCATGTTGATTGAATGACCTTGACACAAATACCCATCTGAAAATTGCACCAATTACTTTAAACCATCTGATGGTTAGAGCTAAAGATGTTATTTTGTAAGACCCATAGAGCACTGTGTAAATTAATATTTTAAACTTTATTTATATAGATATTTGCTTATAATATCCAAACCAAAAACATTGGTGACCCCTAAGATTTCAAGGGGGTAATAGTAGCTTCTGCAGACACTAAAATGTTGACCAATTCCGGTTAAAATAGGGGGTTCTGGGGCCGAGGGCTATTAGCACTCGCGCCCATGGCGCTTCCAAATATAGCAAAGGGATACAGGAAAGTTGATGATATTTGATGTATGATTTCCAAATGTGACAAACTCATTCTCATGTGGAACACTACAACTTGACATGTGCTTGAAGAAGTCGAGTTTAAAAACCTGTGCCAATTTGCTTTCAATTCATCACATAAAGTTTGTGATTCAATCACGTTCCAAATGCTTTTTTAGAAATTTATTCTCAATTCAGTCTCAACTATGCCTACCAGATCATGCCAGACATCTGTTCTGAGAGTCAAATTATGTCAAATGCACAATTGTTCATCTGAATTTTGTCCCCGACTGAATCGGTTAACCAATTCACATAGCAAATCTACTCATTGAGATAACAATCAATGATGACATCATTAAGAAATTCCCCCTCATCAAGCAGGCACAGGTATATGATTGTCACCGTATTCAACCCGTACTTGGAGGCGGGTGGATAGATGAATTGAATAACCTGCAAGAGTAAAATTACAATAGGAATGTCTTACAGATTGTAAACTACTCCCAAATTACAGCACTAATTGTTGCAATTAAAACAAAATATTACAAGGAGGCATAGAATGAAAAAGAAATGATACTACAGGCCTAATCCTATAAATCGACCTAATTTGGGATAACAGGTCAAAATTCTCAGTGAAGCTCATTTTAGAAATAAAGCAAAAAGATCGGGATTTTTAAATGGATTTTAAACCAGCTGCTAACGAACCCTCACAATTACTGTGGTTGGAGTTTACTGCCGGGATTCTTCATTTCCTGGTAGCAGCCCCTTAAGAGTGGGGTCGCAAAGTTAAGGTAATGGAAAATGAAAATAACTGTCCAAACCAGGCAGGAACACAATTGGCAAATAATATGTATTTGGGACTATATGTCAAGCAAGCCTAAAACTGGATGATTTTGCAGTGTTTGATAAATCAAGGAATTTGTATTTGAGTAGTAAAATTTTCCGCGCGCAATCAGTATAAATTGTCAATTACAGGACTGTTCAAAGACCAAAATTGAAATGATATAATGAAAAATAGTCATGTCAAGCAAGCCAACTGATTTTGCAATGTTTGATTAATCAATTGAATTTGTATTTGATTAAAATTTCCGCGCAAATAAATTGTCACTACCAAACCAAAAAAAATGAACACATTGTAAATAATATTATTGCACACTTAGTGCGCACTTGTTTTAGGAATGGACGGCACCATTTGCCCTTTATGCCAAACTGATTTTTTAAAGGATTGCCCTTTACAAACCAAAAATGAACACTATTGTAAATAATATTTTTGCACACTTAGTGCGCACTTGTTTTAGGAATGGAGAGCACCATGCCCTTTAATGCCAAACTGATTTTTTAAAGGATTGCCCTTGCTTCCCTGTCATCAGTAGATTCAAAGCTTCCGGTAGAATATAGACGACCTTGTTGAAAGCCCCTTCTCCTGGCTTGAAAAAATTGGCTTGCCACTGACGTAACTTTCGACAACACCTTCAATTTTCCTTGACTGGTCATATTTCTTTTTGAGAATATATTACTTTAGAGTAATGGGGGGGTCGCCACAAGCTAAGTGTCAAGAAATGGGGTCTCGGGACAAAAAGGTTGGGAAACCCTGCTCTAGACAACTAGAATTCATTCTGCTGTCCTGGGAAGGCCCCTTGTAACACATTTACAGAGAAATTCAAACTTGATCGGATCAAGTTGCATTCTACCTGTCCAGTTTGTGGTCTGAATTCACAGAATATTTTGTTTTGGCCATCTTAGATGGTATCATAATGGATGGGCATGCAATATTTTGAGTGGTGGATAACTGCACCCATCTTGAAAACAAATGCTTCCCTCCTAGGAGCCAAAGTCCTTGCATGGTGACCATCACGCTGTGTAAACTGCATACAAACCCGATAAGCATGGTACAGTATAAACGTGCCACTTACACACATCAAATAATCAACTAAACCGTGTAATTACTGCATGCATTATCCATCTCTAATCCAGTAATGGATGAGTGGAACTTTGATCTAAACCAATCAAATTTCTTGTTAACATGATAAACCACACCCAATAAATGAGAATGGTGGAAAACATATATAATAATATGTATGCATGTTTGTCATGTTTATTTTTGTTCCGTCCACAGACATGACGGTCAAACACAGCAGACTAATAATCACAAAATGTAACATCTTATTTGACCAAATTTCGGGTATACTCGGGGACAGAATACTTCCTGGTTCTCTGCGTGTTTACTGCGGAAAAATGCACTTGCCTCTTATTGGCCACCGAAGCGATCTGCTGTTGCTGGGTCACCGACCATTCGCCATACGCGCTGATAGCTCCGCCCCTTTTATAACCAGGAAGTACGCGCTCGTCAAAGGGTTTCTGTCCCCGAGTATAGTTTGGTGACTTTGCGATCACTAAAATATCCAATGAATTTTCCAAGCGACTTACGTAACACATGGTCCCAGAATTCGCCTCATAATGACCTCCCAACCTCTCCTTCCTCGGCATTTTTCTCCATGTTCTCCGTACTACTACCTCCACCCAGAGCTTCCTTTATGCTTGTCACTTTGTACGTCGTCGGGTCCAAAGTGACTATAGTTCTATTCTTCTGTGCTCTGACAGTGATAGTGCCATCCTCATTGGTGGTTTGCTCTACCGACATTCTACTCCTGAAGAGTGAGGACGTGTGAGGAGAAGACGCAAATGGCTGAATGTGTTCTGCCGGTTTGCTACACACTAGTAGACGATTGACTGTCTCTTTGTCTAGTTCCTCAAATAAGACACCTATATAAAAGCAGATAGAGAAAATGGGCATAATTTCATTATACCTTCGCATCTACTCTATCATATATTATTCTGTTAATGGAATAAAACAAATGATACAAAGTACATATGAAGGTATAATGTAATTAAGCCAAAAAGTGACTAATTACAGTGTCATGGACAAGCACACAGATGACTCACCATCTTTTTATAGTGTTAGTAACCTAAATCAGGTGAGGTAGGACATGCCATCTCAACAGCAACAGCAAATTCAAATCAGCATCAACAACCGGAGTGATCAGAGTACTACTTTTTCACAGAC
>JAMKCH010050089.1:0-10864 GCA_023653785.1 Ophioderma brevispina
TGATTTCAAAATTCAGATGATGCAACTTTGTCATTTTAAAGCAATAAACAGCAATTTTTTCAGAGCGCTCCATTTTCAAAAATTTGTAATTTTTGCAAAGTTATGTTGGTAATTGTCTAGGGAAACTATACCTACGAAACGAGAATGCTAAAAATTGCCGTTGTATTATCATAAAAATTAGCGATTTGGAATTGAATTGGGGAATCCCAGATTGTACTTAAACGGCAAGGGCTGGAAATGCTAAGATTATGTCCGTCCATGATGAAAGAGTGCCACCTCAAGAAAATGACATCAAGCTTGAATGCCTGAGCCAATAAAGCAAAACTAATGAATGAGCGTAGAAACGTACATAACGCTATTTCTCGGCTTTTTTCATATTGGAAGGCTTTCCAGCAGTCATTGAATAATTATCGGAGATTTCCGATATTTAATTATGCTACTGCAAAATTCCTTCGTTTGCAACACAGATATTTTCGAGCTTAAACCATTCCACAGGTTTATAGTTTAATAGCCAGTTACCAATGCAAACGTGTAAAATCTCAAAATATTTGGAAAAAAAAAAAAAAAAAATTGAGGGGGCCTATTAAAAAAATGTGTATTATGCTTTAAGCATTTTGAGATAAAAAGGGGGTTAATGTGGTGGTAAATTTGTAAATGTTTCATACAGGGGGTTAAAGTTTGCTATAAAAACATTATCATCTGCTCCAACGAATACCTTGGTTGGTTCTGATTTCAATGTCATCCTGGGGTTAAAAATTTAGAAGCACAGATTTTCTCAAAATGGGCTCAAGTCCTTCATGCTGTTGGATAGCATTGTAAAATAAATGTTACAGGTGGCCCGGGTTTTGCGATCAAGTGGGTTTCGCGATCACCTGGGATTGAATGACACTCGGGTTTCGTGCTGGTTCTTTTGACCTTGAATGACCATGATGACCTTGTCGTGACCTTAAAATTTTTCGGAATCCACAATCGACCCGCACAACAAGTTCTTCTGTATTACACCAAAGTTTCCCCATTTGACCTCCCTTGACCTTGAATGACCCAGATGACCTGGTTCGTGAACTTAAAAGTTTGACATTCACAATCAACCCCCACCCTACAGTTTCATGTCTACACACCAATGTTTACCCTATGTGACCTCCTTTGACCTGAATGCCCGCCATTACCTTTGTCATGACCTTGTCGTGACTTTAAAATTTTCGGCATCACACAATAGACCCCACCAGGGCCGTACCAGGGGGGGTGCGGGGTGTGCGAACGCACCCCCCGCCAAAAATGCACAAAGGTCCGCTTTAAGATGTTGAAGGTCCGTTTGCCATGTGTAAGGTCCGTGTAGTCAATTAAAAGGTTGTGAAGGGTTGTTGTGCATTGTAATTATGAAGACTACGGAGCTGTTAACCATCGCACTACGATGCCGTTGACATACTGTTGTTTTGTCAAACGCTGCGACGAGATTTAATTTCTTCCCTCAACCACCCCCCCCCCCCCCCACCCCCCCCCCCCCCCACCCCCTTCAGGAGTTTTGAGACGAGGTTTTTATGAAAAATTTTGGGTCAAACCGGCGAGGTGCGCAGCGAGCCGAAAAATTTTTTTTGGTATGCAAAAAGGTCCGCTTTGTCATAATCCGGACACCCCCCCCCCCCCCGCATAAATTCCTGGCTACGGGCCTGGACCCCCCCTCCAATCTCATGTCCTTGAATGCCCTAATGACCTTTGATCCACTAAACAATACCAAACTCGGTCTTCGGAGGTTCAAGGGGCACCCACCCACCAAGTTTTCAGGAACAGTGCGACACTCGGTCTCCGAGAAAATAGAAACGGTCAGGACACCACTGACGACAGACAGATCACCGTTATTAATATATAGATGTATTTTGTTTCATATGTGGAGTATAATTTGGTGGCAAAGTGATAGGGCCATTGGGTCTGTGGGGATCAGCTCTCTGGCTTCTGCGGTGTCTATTCACAATTATCATTACCAAAAAAGCCCATGGTATTACAAAATAAGAAGTGTTCTCTGATCAAGCAGTCGAAACATCGAGAACCACTCCTTTAGAACAATTTTGGAAGGAACCTTTCTATAAAATTCAAATCGGTCATCATTTCGAAAAATTTTCCAACGTAGCTCATTTCAAATATGGTCATTTTTTGCACTATCCTACATCTTTTTATTGGCACAAATCCTAATTTGCCTTTAACATAAGCTGTTCTGTTGTATGTATTGTTGTTGTTGTTGGATATTGATTTTTATGGAAATAAATAGAAGTTGAAGTTGCAAATAACCTTGAGCTGATGAACAAAAAGTAAATACATATTTCATGTTATAAACATGCACGTGCGAACAATTTGAACCCAATTTAAAAAGTAGGATATGAATTACACCAATGAAGACCTTGAACAGTTTTGGCCTGTGGTGCAAACACTAAAGGTTTGGCAGATAGAGTAAAAACTATACTTTTTAATCCGTAGGACCATGAACCTGTCTAAAAATAGTGTTATTATTAACCTATTCCCAATAATTGTGACTAACATTTGACATTATTTAAAATTGGTCATTATCATATAACTGAATGTGTGTCACAAAGGTTATGTCTAATGGTAGCCATTTAACAATTCTACTGCACTCACCTCTCCAATTAGTTTCAAGCAAGCATATCTTATGCAACCAAAATGAAAATGATGTATCCATCACATAGTATTATCCTTACTACCTCTTCTATCCAGTTTTAAAACTGAACGATTGCAGGAGGTATGGTAATTGTTTTCAGAAAAAATCAGTGATTTTATTCTGCTGTCTTTACACTTTACTTTTGAAGGAGTTTGGTGCTGGTGAGGTTGGACAATCAAATTTCAGCAGAATTTCATACTCATTATAAGTGCCAGCATTTTGAACAAACTTTTACACTCTTGTAAAGTTTTATTATGATCACTTCTAGGACATAGTAGAGTGGTCCTCAAGATAAAATCAGGTAAATTTGATGGATTTTGGAGGCTTTTAGTAAAAATTTGGTGGTGGTTAAATGACTAACCCATTACACATACCTTTTTGTGACTACACATTCAGTGAGATGAATGATGACAATGTTAAAATAAATGTCAAATGTGTAGTCACAATTTATTGGGACTATCATACACCATGTCTAGCCCCATATGACACATGTACAAATTTTAAACCCTGTTAAATCCCTTCCCTATCTCAAATGCATCAAGGATGACAAAAGTCCGCATCGTCGTGATGTGGAATTAGTTGGTCGAGGTGCCTAAATAAAAACATTACAAACCATTTGTGCAGACAGACTCGTATGCTGCATTGTCATATGTGCATACTGCAGGAACTAACTCTTAAAATAGAGATCAAAAATTACAATAAAAACACCGTAGGGGGAAACGCTAAATTACGAGTTTTAATTATTTGTATTTTCAGAGAGTCTAGTTACAATTACTTATAATCCATGCATGGTTACAAGAGTTTGTTTGTAGTTAGAATGCCATTAAAGGTTTGGATTGTTCACCTTTTGAAAATTATTTTAAAGAAAACACTCCAATGTTTTTTTTCCTTGGGAGTAGCAGTAGTTCCAAGTAGGGAGACCATAACCAATTTTAGTTGTCCCTTTCCCTTTTCCATGAAAGCCTTTGAAAAATAGATAAATATTGCCGATGGAAATATTTTGGTACTTGACACGAATTACACTAAGTTGTAATTTTAGTACATGACAAACTACATGCCAAAGTGACATATAATGCATTTTTATGGAAATGCCTAATTTAATAAAATTAAAATTCCGTAATTCTTCAGTTGCCATATACTAAAATTATCATCCACATATAGTTAATGACTTCTTAGAAATTTCCAATTTAAAAGTGCATGACTAAGCTAGACAAAAATTGTCATTAATGGCCATTTGCGACATTACAAATCATATTTTATTATATGACACTAAAGACGAATTGAGAGACGAAAAAACTAAGAATATACATTTGATTTATGTTGGCAGTAATTGTAATGCACTAGAAATGACGACGACCTTTGTCAGTGCAATTTTATTTTTAAAAAGGAATATTTGTAAGTCGTGAAGATATCTATGATGCTAGAAGAAATATTCAAATGCTACAAAATGTAATTAAACTTATAACACATTCCTTTTAGGTTGGGAAATTCATTGAATGAGCACGAATCAGTGTGCATGATTAATTTCATTTGTCAAATAAGTCTCTTTCTTGACAAATTAAAATTTCAGCGTAGTGTCTGGTTGAAATATATAAACCTTTAGGGAAAGAGTTCCATATGCCCCCCTCTCATATTTTTACATGATACAAAATTTATGTCAATTTTGGCCTTTAACATATGGGACATATGGAACTCTTGCCAACCTTAGATTTGAGATTGTAATAATTTGTACTAGCCTTACCGTGCTTGGTTCAGACGACCGTAAGAATATTTGTCCCATTTGCCAGATTAAATTTCGGCAACCTGGGTCTGGAAGATTCTGATCTCCGACGGCATCTGGCATGTCTGGACACAGACATTCGGATTAATGGCAAGACTTACATACATTTTCGAGGTATCGTTTAGAGGAGGTGCAGACATCAGTCGATTGTCTTCGGTTAAATCCAGAACGGGATAAGTTAATGTTCCCGGGATATGTCCTCCAGTCCCCCTCACAACCAAAAAGAGATACGGGCATGGGGGTGTTTTTGTAGTGTGTTAAGTTGCGTTCAAATAGGGGGGCGGGGGGGGGGGGGGCCTTGACATGGAGTGGAACGATCCGCACTTTCGGCCGATAATTGGTCCTCATCGGTTGATGCCGGTTACTAGTACGACTTGTGTGATGATTATCCCCTAGTTCAGTTTCATGAAAGGTATTACTGATGCCATCATCATTGTGGCCAGTTTGATTTAATACTTTCATAGGGATATTCTCACTAACCGATTGGGACTTGGAGTTTTTGATTTTCGTTGTTTGAGTTTCTCATTGTGTCCCATTTCAGTCATTCGCCTCGTGCTTATTCCTCCGCGAAACTCTGATGTAGATCTTAGAACCAGGCGCTGTTTATAAGAGGAGATCAGTCCGGCCGTCGAAAAGTTCGCTCTTCTCTACGAAAAACGTTGCGGGTTACACTAGGCAACGCGGACATAGTTATAATCATAAAAAGCAGGAGGACTGCACCCGCTGCGACGACGACAATATGAAGAATATTCCACGTCCAAATATTGTCCTTTCCAGAATTGGAAGCAAAAAATGGTGTTGTAGTTTCTTCGAGTGTATCAAATGCTACCCGGGAGGAAAATATTTTTATTGTATCAACAGGTCTGTCGCGAAAGATGTCGACGTATTAGTCATGTCTTCGCACGCGAGAGTCGGTCCATCCTCGTGAGATGTACAGGGGCACTTAAACCCGGTAGGATGTCAAAATTTCGCCGATGTTGTAGCTGGACTAAGCCTGTTTTCATCGCTGACCCAGTAATGGAGACCGACCCATCGGGCGCAGTTGGAAACCAGGAGTTGTTCTTGAGATCCAGCCCACCACATGTTGTTGGACCAATGTAGTTGATTGTAAACGAGTGCGGTGGTTGAAGATGTCAGTTCAACACGGTGCCGTTTGTCGATTAACGCCATTTCAATTGCCTCATTCGTAAGTACACTTTGATAATACCAGTGAATACGAGTACCAAATTTTGACCACAGGATTCTATATGATACCCAGAATACCACAAGGTGGTAACGCTATGAAGTTTAGGTGTTCTGCAGATTATTGACCTTCGCCGTGGGCAACGCGCACAAGAAAGCTGCCACTGTATAATATTCAGGGATTAGCTTTACTAGTCGCGTCAATAACAAAACCATTTTGATGAAACAGGTTATATAATCCGTGGAAAGATTAGATTTTGTTGACACCAAGTGGTTCAGATTTCTATTGCACGGTGTTAATTCAAACGGCTATGGATAACTTGGGCATTTGAGGAATGAAATAACTACAATAAAGAATAAAACCATTTTATTGTTGTAAAGCTAGTTTTTTTTTTGCCGATAGCCTACTTTGATATCCATTAAAAATCTAGATATTCTCGAATCTCCCTTGTTTAATCAGATGCAGAACTTCTGGAGGGTTGGAATGGGTGAAAAGTGGATAGAATAGGTTGTGTTTGTGGTTGCCGAGCCATTGTGGTATTGTTTTGAACTGTGGTTTGAGAATAATGCGGCAGTTATTCGCCGTATGACCAGCTGTGCGCGCGTGTGCCGGACACGTTTTAAGTTACAAAAGTCATTAACCCAGGAGCTAGCATACATTTGAACATTCAAGTACAAAAGGTTTGAGTGAGTGAATTAGTGACAGACGACCGGACCCCTGAAAACGTGATTCTAAGTGCCGCAAGTGGTGCCTTAAGGAAGAGGGGCCAAAACCAAAGTTTGTACAGGGGTCAAATTTAAAAATTGATCCAATCATGTTGAAAAGCACACCATGTTACGTGTCTTAACCATTAAGATTCAGAAAAGGTATAGTTGTAATATGTACAGCCTAAAGTTCAGAGTTATAGGCTAAACCGCAAAATCAATTAATAAGGGTCAATTTCAGTTTACAGGGTACAATTTTATAGTTTTTAGTGTCTCAAATGCTTGCTTAAGAAGTAGGGGGGTGGTAACAAGACAATCCCATTGGATATGCAATGGACGTTGACCTCTGCGCCCCCTACATCGGAAACTAAGACATTAAGACAGTCAAAACGATTCCTGATTTAATATATCTTTTTTTGCAAATCACCCATAATTGGCACCATTCTCACTTATCCAAAATCGGAGTAAACTTTAAAATTTGACCCTGTACAACTGCAAATGACCTTATTATTGAATTTGCTTGTTGTTAGCCTATAACCTGAAACTTTAGGATCTTGTACATATTACAAACTATCACCTTTCTGAATCCTTAGGTTAGACAACATACATGGTGTGCTTTGCAACATGATTGGATCAATTTACAATTGACCCGGTACAAACTGGTTTTGGCCCCCTCGCTTAAGGCACCACTTGCGGACCTTAAGAATCACGTTTCAGCGGTTCCGGCCAGTCTGTCAACATAATTCATCACTCAAACCTTTTGTACTGAGATGTGTTACAAATGGTGCTAGCTCCAGGGCTATCACTTCACCTGACCTTTGAACAAGTTTGAATGAATATCGTTGTTATTATTTACAACAGTAACAGTTCAATATCACCTAACCTTAATTCATGTTGATGAATATATTAATTATGTATATGTACTATGTTGTACATTATTGATCAAGGTTTTTGCTTAACTTTGTTAAATAAATGAACCATTTTATAAAAACAAAAAAACAACCTAAAACAAACAAAAACCAAATACAAAAAGAATTAAAAAAAGAAAAAACCTAAAAAATTTGAAATTATTGATTATATTATAAATATAAAAGGGACAAGTATTTAAAATTGAAAGGGAACAAATCCAAATATTTTTAAAATATATTATTTAAGAAATTTATTCTGCAAAATGACACGCGGCGATGGCGATTTTCTTTGTATACTAAACATGCTACACTGCAAAAAAACTGGGTTGTTAACTTTAACACTCTCCTGGAATCAAAAACTGCACACCACCTGTGTTAGATTTACACCATTTTGGTGTTAAATACCACAATTTGCGGTGTTGATATTCACCATGTTTTGTGATCCAGATATGATATGACACTGATTGGTGTTAATTTTTACACTACATAAGCGTTGTTCATTTTTAACACTGCTGGAGCCAAATTGCCACTAGCTGCTGTTAATTAACACCTCCTGGAATCAACACGGGGCCGCACCCTCTGGTGTTAATTAACACCAAACTTTGGTGTTAACATTTATGTTGGTAACGTCTGACATTTTGTAGAAAATGTTTGATTTTGTTATTGTTTCTTCATTGTAACGCTTACCTCTAACATTTCATAAGCAGATCCCCAAATGCATAATTAAAATTGTGCAGCAACACCGAGCGGTGTTTAAATCCTAAATTTCAACACCAGATACTAACACCGACAAGCTTGACACCGACTGTGTTACATTTTAACACCTGGATTTGGGCAGTGTACCAGCGGTACAGACTAAGCAAGGATAAATAAATGTAAATGTTTGAAGTCAAACACAATGTCGCGCTTCAAAACCTGGGGCATTTGCAAAGAACGTTTCTTTTTAATGTCTGAAGTCGGACTTTCGATGCGCACCCATTCCAAAATCAGCAAAAAGCGCTGTTTCCGATTTCGAGGCACCACTTGCAGGCTTATGTTACTACAGGTCCTGCTGGTAACAACATACATGGGTTTTTTTAATCTTTTCCGTTGCTCCACTTACATTACATACATACAAAAAGTTCTATAACCCCTGTTCCATCCAGATGACAGCAAATCGCTGCTTGTCCCTTTTAAGTATCTTGTTTTTAGTCAGTATACTCTAACACCCCATTTGTTTACCAGTTTCAAACAGTATTTTCCCCCTGTATAAGGCCATACAAACACCTGTTAGAAAAAAAAACGTTTTTTCACGAGAATACCGGAATCCCAGCGCCATATGCTACCGTTAAAATACTGTGCATCGTAGAAAGTAAATTAACTATTTAAGAGATTTCTTGAGCCATTTTTAATGACTAAACACAAATATGTGTTTTCTTCATACAACATCGATAACATCACACCTTCTCTTCATCTAACGGCAAATTCAATCTTTAGGGTTGTTGTTATAACGGTAGAATACCGGCAGTAGGATTCCGGTATTTTCCCGTTAAACAACGAAATTTTAAACAGTGGACAGTAGTGAAACTGGGCGCTGTGACATTGATACGGTTCACTGTAAAATGGTGTCTTCAACAATAGAAATAAAAGAACTAAAACCAATGAAGACATTATCTAAGACACATCGATAAGCCGTCTTCACATAATACACGTCTAAAACATGGTTCATTCAAGAGACGCGTCTTCCATTTAGACACCAAGGGTCAATCTACACGGCAGCGCCATATCTCAGATCTGATCCAGATCGGATCCAGATCTCGTATCAAGTTTGCGTCTACACGGGCATG
Organism: Ophioderma brevispina; assembly: GCA_023653785.1. Taxonomy (NCBI): domain Eukaryota; kingdom Metazoa; phylum Echinodermata; class Ophiuroidea; order Amphilepidida; family Ophiodermatidae; genus Ophioderma; species Ophioderma brevispina. The sequence continues at coordinate 9,070 of JAMKCH010050089.1, forward strand.
ATCCAGTTCTGCAACGCGACATGGTGAGTACACGCTTGGTTAGTGTCGCTCACTTTAAGCGCGTACTTTAGGTTAACGCGTAAAGTATTCCTCGATTACCAAGGTTACGCGTAACATACGTACACTTTACGCTTCGAAAGGTCGCCGTACTTCGCACTCACTGCGCCGTGTAAAGTTCTATAAACAGTCTCCCGTGATCTGGATCTCGGGGAAACGGATCCGATCTGGATCTGCGCTGCCGTGTAGATTGCCCCAAAAGTCATGTTTCTAAGCAAGACGTGTTCAAATGTCACATCTCTTACAAGACACAAGTTCACAAGTCATGTTTTATGCAAGATGATTTGGTATTTGTAAGATAGACGCGTCTCTTGAAGCCATTTATGAGACATGTCTTGCTAGAAGACATGTCCATATTTCTTAGATGGTATCTTCATTTTCTTTTATGATCTTGAATGATTTTTTATTTCTATCGTTGAAGACACGTCTATTGCCAAGACATGTGTTTATTTTCGCTGTATCAACAGCTCACCCCAATAGACCGTATTCAATATTCAAACCAGACATGTTGGGGACAAGATGCATACATACATTCCAGGACTACAATTAATTAAGCTGTCAATCGATCCATGTATAGCGATTTGCCACAAGGATCATTGACAGGTGAATGTATTGTAGTACTGGAATGCGTCTATCTTGTCCACCAACATGGCTGGCTATTGAATACGGTCTATAATGGTGGGGTCTACTTCATCGCCCGCAGACGTCGTCCAACGCTAGCCTGTCGAACATGCTTTTGACTAGTCGTTGTCAAAGACTCGGTTTTAAAGAATTCGTGGGATGAAACTCAGAGAGGTTCGCAGAACGAGTCTTTTTGAAAATTCACCCAGCTTTGTGCCTCCGAGCAAGTCACGGACTTTTGGTATTCGGGTACGCCCACTTGTAGTGAGTGACATTTCATCAATCAAAACCCTCACTCGGGACCCTCACAGACCACCTGCAAGTTTTAACCTTGCGCGCTCGCGGTGAATGGATTGAATACCATGATACCATACCACCTATAAACAACCACCGCGCGTGGGCGCGGGGTGACCTGTCTGCAGATATATTCAAAAGAGCAACATTTTGATACTGATTTAGATCTATCAAAGCATCCATATTGTTGTTTATCTTTTCCCCAGTTTGTGAGTAATGATTTTTCCTGGGTGCCAGTGAAGAAACGGTACGGCTTCGTAATATCGCGAATTACTAACAAGAACATAAGACACAGAAAATATGGAGCAAACACAACAAAATGGTTAAATTCACATAACAAATAACCAATGGTTTATTTGGAAACAAACCTACAATACATGCACAACCGCTATAATGAAACGTCACGTCACTAAACAATAATTACAATACAAGTCAAACAGTATTTGCACGAACAGAAAATACGTGTTAACTAAACGAGCTCCGAAATAAAAGTGACCGCCACTGTCTGCCGGTCTCCGAAAAGGACAGCGCCCTCACCTCAATGCCAAAAGCACCGACCAATCCGCAACGGGGATTGGCGACGCAAGAGGGCGTCAACACTTCTCGTCGACAATGAATGCACAAATGCGTCTACCTTCCGCCGCAGTGTTGCGTACCACAAAGGTAGACGCACCCGTATTCATTAAGAAAAGAAGTAAGAGGACAATTATAATCGCAATTAAGCGCTAATTGAAAAACAGGAGGATTAGCATCAGCCAAAGCTGCCCAAATATCGAAAATCGCCAATTACCAAAGTGCCCAGTGCAATACTGCAATTCACAGG
>JAMKCH010050090.1:0-64640 GCA_023653785.1 Ophioderma brevispina
TCCATGATGCTTGCGTCGCGGTGTCCCTGTTCAACAGCCTGGATCGATGACAATACAACAAAAAAAAAAAAAAAATGATCTCAGTGGTGTTCGTCCTCTGCCTTGGAGTTTTGGTGGACAGGCCATCTTGTAAGCCAGGGGGCTGTACCTTGGGGGGAGGGCATGGGTCGACCTCGGCAGACTCAGAGCTTGCATTGGCCGACAAAGCGCTTCCTTCGCATGATCGGCATGGGACTTTCACCGGAATACGATTGTGGAGAGCCACGGCCACTGGCCCATCGTAGGTGACTGTTGGTCTATAGTCCCTGGGAGAGTCCCCGGGCTTGATCAAATGACGGTGAGCGGATCTTTCCCCTCTGATTTTGGACTTTCACGAACGAACGAACGTGCAAACTGCGCTTTCATTGGCCCATAATTATTTTTTTTAGTCACGCCAGGATCCTACTATTTTTTTATTTTTAACAATCTGTGGGTGTGTCCTTGGTGTAAGAGATTCATGAGTTAGACTAAGTAATGACTCTTTTTAACGGAATAAAGCTGTACATCCTTGTAATCATTTGACCGCTTTGAAAATTTCATGCTAGCTAATTCCATGATGTTCTACTGACGAATGAACCAATCTGGTTAGCTATTTACAACTCGCACACTTTAATATGGTGCTTAATTGTGGACTTCTAAGTTTCGAAATATCATTATTTATTATTAAGGTGTGTTTTTAACTCAAGTCAACCAATTCAACCAATTTTCCTTTTTTTTTTATAATCGACATTATCTCTTCCACACAACTTCCCCCGGTACTCGGTACTGAATTCTTTTAACATGGGTAAGTTTACGTTCCACTGCGTGCTTGTGCTATAATATACACTTCATACTTCCATTTTTGAGCATCGACTTGATCTACCAAACTGATACAATTTTCATTATTTTATTCCTCATTCCTCTTATAATTAATAATAATTGCATCGCTGGAAGTATTTGTACTAACAACTTTGTCCTTTTTAGCTAGTTAAATTTAGTCTGGGTAGTTAGAAGCACCAACCAAATCGTATGAATCCCTGTGGCCTAATTTATTTATCTAAAATTGACCATTTTTTCATATTTCATCCCCATACGGATTCAAAACGCAGCCAATTTGGGCGCCCATTTTGGATTTTTGGATACTTGCAAAGGTAAATCATCTTTATATAGTGTTTTTATACGTATCTTTAATGACCTCAAAACATATATGTTTTGGATACCTTACTTTTGTTTCTAGCGGGTATGGTAGGATATTATGAACAAATAAAGTAAAAAAAATGGCGGTGCCATTTTGTACTCCATCTTGGACAATTTGAAAGTAATGCCACCAGGGGATCTTTCGGGGATCTTTTTTTATACAGTGATTGTCCTACACATATTCCCTGGCCTATTCCCTGAAAAGCAGCTGTTACCAAAAGTCCAGGTTAAAACTTAATACTATTGGCCTATTTTGGAACGATCAGTGTCGACCAACCTAAATGAAGGTCACTTTTCGATGTGTATTATTTTTTGTATGGTGTACTCTTTTCTTTTCGTGCAATAGAGTTGCGCCCGTTGATGTTTCCTTTTTTTTAGGGTATATCCATTTAGTCCACTCAATCTACGGTAATGACCTGGACAAAAATTGCTATGAAAGGTTTTTTGGCTGTAACTTTTGTTGTACCAACCCTCCCGAACAACATATCAAAAAGGTAGAAAAATGACGACCTGGCAAGACATTCTATTGCAATAATAACCTATGTGCCATTTTTTGCCTATAATTTTGGTTATAATACAATCATATTAAAAACGGTACGACCCATTTATTTCATCTTGTGATAGAATGTGTCTTCCAACCACAATGTTCCCAAAACAAAAATCTCAAACGAAACCAATCTCAACACCCCAACCCCATCTGTAGAAGTTTTGCGCTGATATTCAAACCCGTTTTGACGGTGAGAGCTAAAAAACAGATTTTCTTAGGCCCTATATGTGTAAAATTAATATCGGTCGACAAATGGGTATATTTTCGCTCATAATTTCCAAAAATCCTTTCGGGAAATGAAAAATAGTGCTTTCTTCAAATACCAAATGTCGACCACTATCCGGTAAAATCTTTTAGTGATGGGGTCGACGCTATTAGGGATCAGGCCACGGCCCTTTACTCTTGAGTACTTATCTTCTGCCCACATAGACCCGAGGTACTTGAGGTCTCACCTTTTGAGTTGGGTACCGTGTGTGTATTGCAGATAGGTTGATGATTGACGATGGTTGATGATGGTTCCTTATTGATGATCTTTATTCGCTTCGTCTCTTTGGCATTTAGATGTAGGGTTGACTTTATCTGCACGGCTTCTCAAATTAGCTTTTTTAGTTAGATCTTGTGCAGCACATATCCCATCCCCTGTTAGCTTTCCGTAGTCAAGGTCTGTTGAGATGCTGACTTTGGTGAAGTCCTAGAATGCTTGACCCCCTTTTGTGCTGCTGATTACCTATTACCCGCTAATTACCAATGACCCCTTTTAAAAATGTGTCACATACTCAATGACCCCCATTTCTTCTTTCCTGCTATCCACTTTTTTCACAAGTTTGCATAAAATTATCCGATATTTTTAAAGTATTTTAACACTCCAAATCTAAATTTTGGCAGCCTACGTGCACATTTTAACCTTGTATAATTTCCATGGCAAGCAATTAATAATTTTCCTGCAAGGGGCTCTTCCTATTTTAACTTCAGGTTTCCAAACATCATTTGGCTTCCCTTCTTAAAGTTTCATACTTGGATACACATGGTGGGTTTATTTCAGCTTGTGTACCGAATGACCCTGTATGTTGGGTACATTTTTATCTGAAAGACCATATTTTTTCACCTGGACGAGCCAGTCCCATCACATTGACCCAATGTGTTTGAATAAACACTCTCTGATAATAATTGCTAAATAAGATCTCCCATCCGGGAAATTGCAGTCTGACAAATCATCTGAAGTAAAATTAATTTTGGCGGGAAACCTGCGGCCATCTTGAATAATGACGCATCACTTTCCACTTTTTTAATCATTGTGCAGTGTATAACACTACTCCTTGCAGGAATAGCCACGCAAACATGTTCAAAACCGAAAATGGAAAATGTCCATAACGTGCATTTAGGAGCTATTATACCTTGTCGAAATATGTGCGTATACGTCCACTAAGATATATGCAATATTAACATGTCTTCCCAGGCTTCCCTCTTTCTACCTTTTTGGATATGTTTGTTTGGGAGATATTTTTTACCTGCTATTAGAGCAGCAAACCTTCTGTAGCTAATTTTGTCTCCAGGTTCACCTAGTATTTTTCATAGATTGAGTGGACTAATTGGTCACTGATATTCGAGACTAAAATTGAGTTGACATGTACCATAGCGTAAATTGTGTTATTGTGGTTTACTAAAACAGGCTATGAATGCACAGGGTAGCTTGAATGCACAGGGTTTTAACCCCAACCTCAATGTAAGTGACCTGGACGCATAACCCCCGCACACGCGCGCCAAGGTGGCTGTAGCCTGCTAGAACTAACACGGGGATTCGTCTGCTCATTCAGTCCACGGTAAGGGTATTTAGCCGGCTCGACATCTTTTTAGTGGTAGAACTTTGGACCATCTTTTTACATTCATGCGGGGGACACAATTGAATATTAATATCAAATGAAACCTATACAGATGGTGAATCGTAACAAAGGAATTTGTAGATGGGAAAAATAAATAACAGCCAATTTTGGAAAAAAACTAAAGATTTGATGACGTCCCGGCTGATTGGTTTATTATTTTGCTTCGGGGGACCCATTCAGGTAAAAATGGAGTAGTATCCCTTACATTGGAAAAAAAACAACCGATTATCGTCATGTACGCGGTTTTTGAATCAGTAGGGAAAAGGTAAATTTTGTATGTTTAGACATAATACACGGTTTTGTATTTTTGGAAAAAACATAAGAGCAATTTGCAGAAGGTCATGTACAGACATTGATTTAAAATAGTCGGATTTATATATTATCGGTCCGCCCCCGAAGAGCAAAACTGATATCGATACTGACACGTGACCTGGTAACTGACACGTGACACCAAAATTATTCATCTCGTTCCGTTTATAACTACAATACGGCAAAAGCAGAGCATTCTGTATCTCTGTTGTCCCAGCGTAATCGATCAAGATATCAAGATATAAGACTATACATGTGGTTCTGTACAGGTAGGGTAGGACACGATCTGATCGATGGGCATTGGGGATTCCAAAACGGTTAATTTGTGAAATTGCTACATGCATTTACTTATGGCAGTCTCGGTCCCAGGGACATTAAAAAATCAACTCTTAAAAACCTTTGTTCAAAAGATCTTAGTAATATCAGGATAAATTAGAAAAAATATGAAGTTCACATCATCAGCTTCTGGATTAAATTACTGTGCATAAATCAAAAACTCCAGAAACTGCCCCTGCAAAAGTAATCCTATCCAACCTAAATACCCTTGAACATACGGGCCATGGCTACAGAGCTATGCAGCTCGTTGCCATGGGCACCGATACACTCTAATATCAAAAACAGCCCTATTATAATTATTATAAACCCAAAACATTGCAATCATGGATTTGTTTCATAGGCTGCCCAACAATACCCATGATTCGAACCAATTGATTGTTTTGCAAACAGCATTTGGGCTCGGGTTACCAAAAACACTCAGAAAATCGTTATGATTTTGAACTGTGGATTCTGTGGATTGAAAAGATACCAATGTACATGAAACGCAAAGTAAAACTGACCAAATACTACAACATTACATTTATGATACTTTCAAAAACAGTTTACTTCTTTTGACTACGCCTTGTAATGAGCCGAGCTTCAATAATTAGTTGTGGATAATGTACTGTTTAACGCAACATTTTTGGTAAGTAGTTCAGTTCTCAGAGAAATTCTTTATTTGTTAAATATTAAAAAAAAAAAAAAAAAAAAAAAAAATATATTTCACAATGTGTCAGATAGTGCAGCCGCCTTGCAAGACATTGTTCACGGTTTAATTCCCACGTTGACATTTTTTCACTACTGCATTTTAAATTGACTTAAACTTGACCTTTCTCACTTGTGAAAGTTTGGTGGTTTTGTTTCATAGTTTTTCTTAAATCTTATTTTCCAGGCTTTGTATTTTGCAAATTGCTGTGGGCGTTGTTTACTCTTAATCTGTAATACAAGGTTGGTGACCGATTCATGATCACTCTTTCCTATCTAAAAACTCATCTGATTTAAAATGTGAGTATTCCGTAACACGATAATTGTTCTTGAACACATAACCCGGAAGTACAGAAAACCCAGATTTTTGGAAATGTTTTTTGTGGGGCTGTGGTGCGGTGGGGCGGCTTGGGTTAGGGCAATAGAGGTGCGCCTGATACAAAATACGCATAGCTCTGTAGCCATTGCGCTTATGTTCCGGGTATTAGATTGGTAGGCATCATTTCTGCAGCAAAAGTTTGAAAGTGGTGAGTTCGACCATGGAATTTATGAATCCTAATAGATGGGAACTTTTTATAGCGGTGAGTACGAATACAGTGGCGCTTACACTTCCGGTGACTGACGCTTTTTCTACGGTACCTGTAATGTGTGAACTGTAAACTGTGAGGAGGTCAAACTTTTTGGAACTTGAAATAACATAACAGACGTCCCGAAAGGACAACAAGACAATTCGGGGGCAAATCGGTTGTCATGTTAAATTAAGTTAGGTTGGCCAGAGCGATTGATATGAAGGAGATGGTTCATGTTTGAAATCCGATTAGCCGATTACCCCGCTCACTGGCTCATTGTTTGGGAAACTTCAGGTTCCCCTAATCGCTTGGACCTTGAATTACTGTTTCACCCGACTCAAGCTTGGCCAGTCGGGAGAGGTTTCACAACAGGAAGTAATTTACAAACTGCTATTAAACATTTATAATTTTTCCGTTAAATGTTCTCTGCTTGGTAGAAACTCCACGGTTTGTTCTGAACCCAATAATTATATTCGTTGGGGGAGTAATTTGAGGAAAGCATGACTTTTTAAGAAGAAAACGCAATCAACCCTTTTTCGGTAAGCTAACCTTGATTGTAATGTTTTAAGGTTAAAGTTTAAGGTCAAAAGGAGTTGTTATTTAAGTCCTAATTTAAACAAATCCGGTTAGTTCCTGTGACATATGATTGATGAATGATTAGATAAATGCATCAAGAATCACCTCAACATGACCTGTTTTGTGGCCGAATGTCCAAAGTTTCAAAAATGCTTTGACAATTTGGGGTCAAGTTGTCTGTAAGTGATATAACAGAAGTACGTTTCACTGAACTGGTCACGACTATAGTGTATAGTCTCTGTGCAAATACCAGTTGACCATCCCCGTTAATTGTAATATGTCTTTCCTGGTTTAATGACAGGGTGTATATAATGTTCTCCAGCAAGTCGTGGCAGGTCGTTAATCCAACAATCGATTTAAGGCACTTAGCATGAATAGGCGGGAAACAGTTTATCTTTTGGAAGTACAGTGAAACCATCTCCCTTCATTCCTCTTCCTCTGGGTGCATGTCCTACCCCTGCCCTATCGAAGACTACAAACTAATCTCGACAGTAGCTTTTATATAACTCACGCTGTAAAGGGACGATATATACAAAGTCCAGGTTGTTGTGGTTTAGGATATACAAATCCTTATGAGGAGGATATTCCAGAAGCCCCGGGGTTAAATGAACAATAAAAAATCCTGCAATGTATCATTTAAGTCGATCAACTCTGTGGTTAACGGTTGGAGTGGACATTTGTTCATCCGTCTTGCTGCTCAGGTTCAACATGTTTAAAGCAAGGCTCCGATTTACAGTTTTAGGGAAACGTTGATTCCCATAGTGTCCCACAACGACGAAGGCAGTGCGGCTCGTTTGGCATTTCCGGGCTCTAACGGCACTCATTAGACAGTCGGCGATCATCTCGACTGATAGTCACTCGTGGTCGTCCTGGAGACTTTCGTGCCATCAGTTGACCCACCTCTCGATTATGTCTGAGAGGATTTTATCGACCGTACTCTGCGATATCCCGATGAAATCAGCGACTCTGGCTTGTTTCTATCCTTCCCGTCGGAGTGCAAGTACTCTTGCGTATTGACAATTCCGTTGGACGAGACATAGCCTAGAACTTCTTGTCAGTTTTTGTGTAAGGTAACAACCACTCTGAAAAAATGGGCTACTTACTTCACACCGGTTTGAAGCAGGGAAAGGAACAAACACCAGACTTGACATTTTATACTCTCAACAAAAAGGGCCTTGTTACGTATTCAAATTATGCTGGATTCACTTCACTGGGTAGTGGGGACTCATTAGTACTTATTCACCTACTCTAATTTATGATTACTGAGGCGTTTCAATTGAATGACGTTTTAAGCTTGGGTCTGAAAAAATAGTCCAACCTTATGAGCAACATTGTATTTCAACAGGCAAAAGTCTAAAGAAAGCGCTTTAATATATATTCCGCTTTCACTCGCCTCACCTTTTCCACATATTTAAAGCCTCTACAGCCAATGTCCTATGTCTGCAGGAAACCCACAGAGCAATCGATAACCACCGCCCAACCATACAGGAATGGTCCTTGCCATCGATAGACCACAATCGACAATATGGAATCTTAATATGGGAGAACAGGCAACCAGCAGTAGATGCAACCTCAATGTCTGATGACAACAACATCGAAGTCCTTACCATTGAGCTTAGCTCTGTCTTAGTTCATCCGTCTACAACCTCCATCAGTAGACTTCAAAGACCCTCCACAGAACTCAGCCTTGGAATTCAACCAAACCTCATTTCTTCACTTGGCGATTTCACCAGCCATAGTACCTAATTGGGCTTACAATGAAACTAACAAAGACTGACACTGTCGAAATGATAGAACCCATCAAGAGTAATCCAAGAGTACATCACCATGTTTTGAAGCTAATCCTTTTTCGGCTGAAACAACTGCTAAGGTGAGGAAGTTTCGGAAGGATCTCCCAGGAAACGATCAAAACCTGGCATAACTTTTACTTGCATCCATCCGATGTTATAACAGCAATAAAGCATTGTCTACCATCCGAAGCTCCGAGGGGATCCACAGAACCTCCACAGCAGCCAAATGTCACACCCCACCAAGTGCCCACCAACTGCTTTTAACTGGCAAGCCCAAAGCAGAGCCCAAGAGATCAACTAGACCTAATAGTTAGTGGGGACCGGTTCACTCGGCGCCCCTTCAAGGTGATGAATGGAATCCTGGTATGCTCATCTTGCAGTTTAACTGTCCATTTTTCCCCTATTCAAGGTGCACACAGTGCATTCAATGGCTGTGACCTGTCCGTCACGCTCCCTCTGGCTTCACGCATCGGACATGAGAGAAGCACTCACGTACGTCCGCGAGAACAGAAGGCTCAGGGATTTTCTTTCGTAGACGCTTCTAATGGTAAAGATATTAATATTCAAAACATATGTGAATTTTTTATGAGCGGAACATGCAGAAATTCGAAAATGGTTAATTTATAAGATGGTATTTCGGTAGGGCATAATGCCTATCTTGGCCAAAATAACCAGTGATTGCTGGGCAGCTTCAAGAGGACGCCATGGACAAACGGTTAGACTTATACTCGTCGTAGAAGCTGACACCAAGATAATCTTATTCTCTACCAAGGTAATGTAATTTGATTGACATACTTGCTGAAAAAGATCCGAACAAGTGTAAAACTGGGCCTACTGTCCAATTGTTTTGCACACAGATTTGTGGGGGGAATCCTCATTCCATAGCAATGTCTTAATCAGTGATTGATATGGCCCTGTGAAGTGGGATTAGTTGACATAAGGTCAAACTCGAATGGATTCATGTCACAATGATTTGGGTGGGTGGGCAAAAGGCGAGCCCCGTTTACTTGGACACTACCGGCACTAATTAACTTCAGCCAGGAAAAGGCCTTGACAACATTCAAATCTCCACTGAAGCAGCTAAAAAATCCTCGGCCCGTAGCAAAGGAATGGCTTCTTGAGCTCTACTCGCTGCCTTATTTCCCACAGTTCCCCAAGATCTGGGGAAAGCACATGTTATGGCACTCTCCTAAAGCCTAGGAAAGATCCTCCATCAGATCTAACAGACCAATATCCACATCCTCATCCACAACCTACAGCCTCTTTGAACGTCTCCATCTCAATCGTATCGCCCTGTGATAGACGAACACCTCCTACCAAACAAATCAGGTTTTTTTCCGGCCAGGCAAATCAACAACAAGCCAAGGACTCAACCTAACTCAACACATTGAGGATGATTTCGAGAAGTGTATGGTAACCGGACTGTGTGCGTCGACATTCAGCATCGACGACACTGTTAATCACAGATGCCCTACTCCATAATATTCTGGAAATTACCATTACCAAGGACATCCGCTTGACGAGCTTATCCGGGGATTGCTGGCATACCCAGTATGTTCTTTGTTCAGCTAGTGGCGAAGAAAAGCCTATGGCGTGGCTCAGAATGTCTTAAACACAAGGGAGTGTGCTTGCACCTCTCCTGTTCAACATCTACACAAACGACCAACCTAGGAGTGCAGGAACCTGTCTTTTATTTATGCAGACGACTTGTAATTACGCACAAGATGCCGACTTCACGTTGTTGAAGAGAACTCTCCCACGCTTTGGATGACCCTCCTTCTATGAGGAAAACCAAATCCATCCAAGGCACAGGGTGTGATTTACATCTACGCAACCGTGAAGTAAAATTTCAGCTTAAAGCTGGAACAACCCCTGGAGAACTGTGATAACCCTGTCTACCTATGAGTTACCATTGGAACCGCCTCCTCTCTTACATAGACCACATCGAGAAGACGAAGAGTAAAGTAATGTTCACGCATAAACAGCTTGAAAAATAACTGGCACAAGATGGGGTGCTCGCCTATACCCTAAGATCGACGGCACTTGGCCTGGTGCTAACTCATGTGCAGAGTATTGCTTGCCCTGTATGGGAAAGAAGATATAACACATGCCAAGAAGCTTGATTCAGCGTAAATGCCTCCTGCCGGCACTTATTCCAGGATGCCTCCGTCCAACACCAACGGAAACTTATACATCCTATAAGCAGGAATTGCTTCACCGGACATTCGTCGACGTTAAGCGTCCAATGTGACGCACCCTATGTCTGGACAGCTACCTTCTGCCAACCGCCATAAATCCAGAGAGACTTTCTTAAGCAAATCCAACCTATTGAAACAGTCTTAAGGAGCTGAAGAGAGTCGCATTGTGGAAAGAAAGACTTGCCATCAACCAAGTAACATCTATGGTATTGAACACTCCCACCTGAGCTTGACTCCATATGGGCTGGAATGGCGATTTGCCCTCAACAGATTGAGAACCAGAATGGCCGATCTTAAGGTTTCCTTGCAAGAAGTGGGGCTAACTGAAAGCAGATCAGGATATACCTGTGGTGGTGGAACAGCACCACGACAATGGACATCACTGGCCTGCCCACTGCTGGCGCAACAATGACACAAACAAGGACTTGCGGAATTCAGTGAAGCAGCCAGACGCTGTACCCCCTCTGGTTGGATCCTATTTGAGAACCAAAGGTTTTGACACGATAAGAAGAAGAAGCTAATTATAACGAAGCACATTATGAATACCTTTAACAGATCCCCCATTTACACCTGATAGTGAGACAAGTGAGATAAAGTGTCCAGTTTTCAGTAACTCATCGCCCATGGGTGGGGGGTGTAGATTTGCTTCTGTTGGGTACTGTGCCCAAGGACACAACACGTTCGCCACGGCGGGGCTAGAACGCACAATTTAAACAATTTAATGCTCATAGTCATGCGATTTCCACTGACCACGTGCTCTCCAATAACAGGAAGACCGCAGCCAATCCCCTAACATTTTTGGTTGTGGGATCCCGCCGGGTTTGGATTTCGATACTAATAATAGGTATGATATCAACCGTTTACTAATAAAAAATTCAAAAGTCTGTTAGACCTTTTTGGGCGGTAGGATGGAAAGAAATCAAGAACGATTTGCAGTCTTGTAGTCTTGTTTTGGCCAGCAGAGTCAAGGGGTTTGAGGGAACGATGAAAGCATCGGGAAAACATATAGTTGGTATCACCCATATCATAAACCAGCTGCAAAAAAATATATGACTGTTCATGACATCATCCAAATGGCAGGAGTAATTAAAATGCATCACCCCCCACAATTGACACTCGTAAAAGCACCGCAAGAATCCATTCGCTTCAGATGTTGCACCATAACTATAACTGCCTGTTTTCTAGGTAAGAAGTGAGCCCTTTCCAAGTTCTATACCTGCCATCTCATATCTTATGAAGTACCTTCAACACAGCTTCTCTATGAACACCAACAGCTAGAGTATGTCGGTGTCACTATGTCTGGTCCTGTTTCAGCGCTATGGTAACATCGATAATAATCGGTAACATCGCTATATCATGTAGTTATGAAGTTGAGGAACTGTTGCAGTGTTTTTAAAGAGAAATCTCCCTAAATTGAAGCATTGGAGCATTTACTAGTTGCAAACAATTTGAAAGCTAAAATTTCAGGAAGACAATGAGAAAAATACGGCTTTTCATCTGATATCAAAATTGATATTACTTCCGGGTAAATCCGGGGGTCCCAAAATCGATCGGAACAAACACCTTTAAGGCTTAAACCGCCATTAACAATATTGCAAGTAAAAACATTTGTGAAATTAATGTTTGTGTTATCTATGGACAGTAGTTCAATAGCTAACACTAATAACTGTTCAAGGTCATCCTGGGGTTGAAAGGTAAGAACGAACCAATACCTAATTTGGTTGCTCTTAATTTCGTGCAAATTTGGATATTCCCTGTGTGCACCGGGGGGGGGGCTAGGGCCCAAGTTAAGTTTGCTATTCTGGGAAAAAGAAAGAAACTGCTAGGGACCGAACAGGTAACCTCGTCAATCAAGAAGATTGTGTGCGCTTTATTCCGTAATGTATTAATTTAAGTATTAAAAAATAATCTGTTGCCGGCTCGAGTTGCGTGGCGTGCGTGTATAGGTGCTCGTCTTGTAATCAAAAGGTCGTACGTTCGATTCCCACTTCTTACGCAGAATTTTAATCGGCCGTACAGCAATTTGTACGGTAAGTATAAGGTTACTTGGTCGCCCCAGCCGCTTGTGGAAAAGATCCATTCTGTGGAGAGGTGTCAGCGGGAAATTCTGTCCCGTCGGTACATATTAAATGATGATAGTACGTATGAATTACAGAATGGCAACATGCAATATCAATTTGTAAATACGTGCACTATTTTTTTTTAAATTGATGTTTGTTTCCCTTCCCCACCCAACTCCCATGTTCCACCCTTTTCCATATGGTGACTTTAAATGTCTTACTGTAACACTTTTCAAGCAGATTGACACAAAATTAAATTATTCTGTAATAAGTGTTGGGTAAATATTCTTTTTCACTATCGTATGTCCCTAAACCGTGTTTGGGTGTGATTTTCATGTCCACCAATATAGTTTACTATGACGAGTGAATATCTTGCTTTGTTTGTGCCCGCCTTTACATTGAGGCACACTATTTAAATGGATTTAGGATTTAGGAATCATATATGCTCTTAATTGCATATATTTAGGTTTATATGTGTTTTATTTGTAAATGATCACCAAAATGTGAAAAAAGTGAGAAAAAATGTAAAAAAACGCGAAGAAAGTGTACCGGGAGCTTAAACCTTCATAAGCTCCCAGTACACTTTCTTATTTCTTCGCGTTTTTTACAACTTGACAAATTAAATGCTTTTCAGATAGAAGTATAGTACGCTGCCACCAATGACAATTAGTTTAATTCTGAATATTTTGATGGCGGTTAAGGTTGTAGAAAAGAGTGTAATATTAATTTAGTGTCATTATATAAAATGATATAAAAAGTTATGTGGTTGCGTGGTTTAGCACCTTCGTTTTACTTTATGATTCAACAGATAATGTCAAGATAGCTTATTTTCAAGTTTTGCATTTCGCTGTTATGAGCAAATGTTTGTATCGCAGTTTCAAGAGGAGTTCAATCCCCAGACATATTGCTGCTTATGCAGTTGATATTTTTGCTGGCGATCAACATGCCCGCGGGCCAATACTGTCCTCAACAATAGAGGGCAATATTGCCTTCCTCCATTAAGAGCCTTCCATTTCTACGGCCCTTGCTCCGTATTTTAACATGACCACATTTATGAGCGTGGGATATTGAGGAATTTCCCCTGTAAGAATCTAGAAACTATTACGTTTTGCACGGGATAACGTTTATGCACCAATTATGAGAGCGTGATCAAAATATTTCCAATTGCTTTCATTAGCCATTGTCACTCAAAACATTTTTAATTTGAAGTGCATTTTAATTTCGTACTGATTTTAGCTGATTTGGTTAATCAAATCCTTGTGGTTTTTAAAGGTAATTTTAGGGGGTGCCCTAGGGGTCAATGATTCTGTTTACCGATTCTCATACACTCAAAATACTAGTTCACCCATAATATACCTTAAAAGAACAAGTCCACCTCGCAAGTACTCGCATTCACCTCAATCCTCTGGTGTAAATCGTAGTGTTGTTTACAGGCACATCACTTCCTTTGTAAGTAAGACTCTTTCATGAATCACTGTTTGGTTGTAAGGGTAAGCGATACAAATTAGTCGTACAGGAATGCTTCTTGCGAATAATAATGATACACAATCAAACCTCACTACTATGTAAAACTATAGCAGTGTCACAAGTTTGTCATAGGCCTACGAGCATAGTATCCCTGTGCCATCCAACTATCGACATATATACGTTACGCATGACTACTACATCGTTTGTTACAATGGAACTTATGTGCGTTCTGAAATGATAGTTATGAATTACTCAATATGAAATGTTGTATGACAGGCAGGTAGTTCTTCTGGGGTTGTATGTAGTGTTCACCATCAAACCAGAACGGTGCTACCTTCTTTCTGTCCGTTTTCCTCCAGTATTTGCAGTGATAAGGGATTATAAATTGAATGATCTAAGTTCTGACATAAAAAGCAATAGGAAAATAGTAAGCATTGATTTAAAGTACACTACATCCTCACTCATCATTCGTGTAATTTCAGCAAGTTGTGAATATGCCAGAGAGTGGGATTGCATCAGTGAGGCGAGTTAGGTACCCACGTTACCGCCGCCTGCGTGACTACTCGCTGAGACTAATTAAAATGCTGTCGTTGATTAATTCGACTGCCGGACTACCCATAATCCCTCAGAGTTTGATCATCGCAATGAAAAAATGCGAATTGATGCAACCTTTAACCATATTGTTACAAAAAGTCTAGCGGGGGTCCACGAACGATTATGTCACCATTTGCTGTAGAAATATGTTCTTTAGAGATGACAGTTTGTTTTCAGGTGGACACCCCTGGTTGAAGGGCATTAAATTTTGCTTGCTTCATTTTAATGTGTAAGCACGTGGTGTAAGCAAAATTGGCGCTGCAGATTTCAAATTACCCTGTTGCCAAGTTGAATCGTTGTTACACGTTGTAAACGTGTACACTGCACTGTTACATGGTGTATCGTTCAGTATTGTGTTGTAACACCATTCCTATAGGGAATATTTACGCGACTTACCGTATACCCGGGGACGGGATCACTAATGAAGGATATGGGTGTAAGGCTGGCGCTTCCAAACAGGGGGCATTCGGTGACAGCGGACCAAGACAAATGAGGTCTTGGGGTGAAAATTTTAAAAAATTTTCTCCCACACAAGGGGTCTTAGGTGACAGTGGTAAACATTCCAAAAATGGGTCTTTGGGTACATTTTCAAAATTACATGCATGGGGGTCTTGGGTGACAGTTCAAATCATGGGTTTTGGGTGACAGCGGTGCTGAAATTGGGGGCTTAACTCTTTGCGTGCAGGCGCGCGAGTATACTCGCTCAAAGATGAATTTTTGGTCATTTTTGTCTTTTCTTGTTATAAACATTTTTCCAAAAATATTTATTTTCATGCGGGGGCGGGGGGGGGGGGGGGGGGGGGGGGGGGGGGGGGCGGGGGGGGGGGGGGGGGGGGGGGGGGGGGGGGGGGGCCGGGGGGGGGGGGGGGGGGGGGGGGGGGGGGGGGGGGGCGTGCGTGAAAATGCATTTAAATGAGTCAAAAGAAGACATAGCCTTATTGTCGTTTTTAGATGGCATCCCAATGACTACAAATTATTTGGAAAGCAACTCGAATGCCATCTTGACTGATGGGTATAAACTTATACCCGAATTGCTCAGCGTGCACATAGTTAACAGCCTGACGTACCGTCAACTCCAAGATGGAGGCCCCCCCCCGTCTGGTAGGTATTACCAGCAATATGGTGCATTCATTCCCCCCCCTCATGTAAACAATTTTTTGCTTGTCCCTACTTGATTACAGTATGCAACTTGTCAAAATACTAACCTCCACCAAATAAAAGATTTATTCGGATGTCGGCCGGCAAGAGGAAACTCCATGACTTAAAGTTTTGTACACGAAACAATAGGAGTGTTGTTTGTGTATTTTTTTTTTTTTTTTTTGTTGTTGACCAAAAACCACAAAAATTATGATGAAGGACTGTCATCTGTTGTTTGGTCAGGAAATTATGAGTGACGGTCGTACTTCATACGGTTTGGCAAATTGTTTTCCAAGAAGTACCAATAAGTCGTCCTCATGGAGTGGCGGAATACACAATGCCAAAATGGACCGATATACTAGAGGGGTCAAGCTAGAACAGGAGACCAATATGCCTAAAATTGTCGTTAATCAATGCCTGTGTGGTTGCGGTTCTTTTAGTGCAGTGGCGTAAATCTCTTTTGACATTGGGGGGGGGGGTGGGGTTGATGAAAATTTATGAATGAAAAAGGTGGTGGTTTTGACTGAAAAGATGAATTAATAGCACAGTGCGCGCGAAGCGCGCTAAAAGTAGTTTGGCCAATTTAGAAGCTAAAATTTTAAAATTTTGTAGTTTTTGGATTTGAAAAAAATTCGCGCGAAGCGCGCGGAAATTTACCATTTATACTATTATGGTAAAAGATGAGTTTATTTTCTGGTTCAAAAACACAATGGAACGGGCATCAAATGTGGGGGGGGGGATGATAGTATTGACCATCCCCCAAGCTCATCAAAAGATTTAGGGGGATATATCCCCCCCACCCACCACACCACCCCCGATTTACGCCTATGCGGTGGTTAGTGTGGCAATTGTGTCACCTCTTCATCAGTGATCGACCCGGTGATCGCTTCTGTTTCAGTGAACCGGTGAAAGTAATCATAGTCTGGGATGTATCATAGTCCGGGCCTGATGACAAACGGAAATTAAAGAGATGAAACTCAAGGTGCGTGAAGAGTCGACTGATCGATTGCACTATTGTCACCATTTCCCAGAAACTGTGAGACCGGAGGACTATAGCTCCCGCACACGGTCCTCCCCCACCCCCCCCCCTCCTTCCCAGTGATCATCCCGTTTACTCAAGCTTAGCGGAGACCCGCGAAACGCGGGCCTCCCAATAGTAAAATAATAGCAAGAAATCTTTTGTCTCTTCAAAGCCGGTGGCATTTCTTTTCAATAGAGATAAACTCTTGGCTTAAGTAAAGTTGACATGTATGTAAGCACGGATTCGGGTCAATATAGTGATAAAAGAAAATCAGGAACTCGGCAAAAACCATACATACATGGTTAGGTTCCCGACTTACAGTGCAAATACCATCGTACTGCAAATGTCAGGGTTTTGTGCCCATTGACTAAGTTAGCCATTATGAGTAAGCAAGCACCCCCCCTTTAGTACCATTCAGAATGTTAAAAAGAGCGCCCCGGGTGTAGTGGTTAGCCATAAATCGCGGACAGCCTGACTGTATCCACCCCCATCCCCACTACTCACATTACACTTACCTAATCGCAAAGAGATATTAGAAGCAGAGAAGATAAGGGCCATCCACTCTAAGTCTTAAAAATTCGATGGGAAGTTTTAGTTTTTACCACAACTAAATTTTGGGCATTTAAAAACTATTTATTTTGCACACACAACCAAAGTGGGGATAAAAAGTTTTATTTACAAAGACATGTGTGTGTGCAAAATAAATAGTTTTTAAATTATTTTCTTTGGATTGTATACACTGTTGAATCTGTTTTGATCCATCCCTAGTGGCCCTGCTGGTAAGTTGGTACTTGTTTTGCACTACGCTAGTTTTTTACATAAATTGTGTGGAATTGTGACATCAAAGAAGGATAAATAATGGAATTATTAAAGCTATTGATCTTCTGGTGTACACGAGCTAACGCATGGCGTAATACCAATCAAGCGAAACATATTAACAGGGGACTGTAGTGAAAGAGTGTGCGCTTCCGGATAAAATTGTGAATTTTTGCACACAAGTACTTTAGGCATTGATATCCATAAAATTGATGGAAGCACTTGTCAACCCCCCTTAATGACCCCAGCTTGGGTTTCAAGGTTATACAGGGGTAAAAAATTTAACATGTTCCGAATGTGTTAAAAGGCACACCATGGTGTTTGTCTGGTTACAAGGATTCCAAAAAGGTATAGTTTACACTATCTATGGCTTATAGTTCCGGAGTTACGGGGTAAAAAACTGTAAAAATGGTGAAAAAGACAATTTTGGTGTATACATGGGTCAAAAGTTAAAATTTGCTTTGATTCAGTTAATACGTGGTGCAAATTGTTTCCCTAGCTTAAAGGATTTAAATAAGGAATAGTTTGCCTTATCTGTTATGCTTAGTTTCCACGTTATCCAACAAAATAGGTCACAGGTCAATAGAATCCAATAGCTGCCAATAGCCGTTGACTTTATTCGCCATTTTGGTTAATAATCAGACACGTAGGCTAAGATAGTCAAACTATTCCTATATTTCATTCTATGAGCTAAGCAGCAATTTGAACCACAATTTACGAAATTGGAGCAACTTCTAATTTTTACCCCTGTACTAACCAAAATTGACTTTTTAAAAGTCACAGGTAGTATAACTATACCTCTTTGGAATCCTTGTAACCAGACAGACATCATAGTGTGCTTTTCAACACAATCGGAACATTTTTAAAAATTTTACCCCTGCGTAACCTTGAAATCCAAGCTGGGGGGCATGAAAGGGGTGTGGCAAGTGCTTCCATCAATTTTTTGATTATCAATGTATAAAGTACTTGTGTACCAAAATTCACAATTTTATCCAGATTTGCACACTCACATAAGATCTGTGCACTATAGTCCCCCACTATACCAGTACAGCTACAGAATCACCATTGCCAGATGGTTTACGATGTTTTTGTCATAACCCTCAAGTTCTCTTTTCGTGAGTGACGGCGATGTTTATCATTAATAATATTTTGTTTTCTAAATACATTGCTAACACACAAACATACACTACAGCCAGAATATGACAGACTATTTTAAATTATGTATTGGTTGTTTTCCTGATGCGCGATATTCCCTTGGATTTAATAAATGATATATGATTCCAAGTTCCTTTAGCAAATTGGACCTAGCTTTTCAGTTTCCTGTAATGTCAAGTTCAAACTTGCAAGGGCTTTTGAAAACAACTTTGGAAAAGACCAGAGCCCCTCAGACGATTCATTTTTAGTTATTTGTTTTAACTGCATAAGGGGTCTGCACCAGTGGCGTAGCTAGCATTTTCGAGGCCCGTGGACAAAACACTAACTGGGGCCCCTATCTATGCTCGAAAACTTGGATCAAAGTTCAACAGTCTCAATCATATGTCGCACATTCAGCATCGCACCCCTCACCTATACAACACGCAACCACAAATACACAAAGACTGAAACACAGCAATCTTTATTGGGTATCAATTGGAATCACTGTAATTTAACAATAAACACACACACTCACATACACATGCATACCTTATTTTGCATTTAAATCTCTGACATTTTGACATTTTCTTCAGCAAATTACTTAACTTTTAAATCAACTTAATTGATTGCCTCCGCATAATAGATCTGAAATACACTACATTTTGTTATAATTTTAAAACGTTCTTTAACTTATCTCGGCATAACACTGCTTATTTTTTTCTTACTTTTAATATACATCTGCATGAATGCAAATGAATGAACAAGATATTATATAAAACTTTGAGAGCCCCGACCTTGGAAATGTTGAGAATTTTCCAATTATATGGTGTTAGACTTTAACACTTAAGTGACCAAGGGGGGGGGGGGGTTCCTAGGGACCCCCAAAATTTGTTTTCGCGCTGGCCGCTTTACGCGTGGGATTTTTGCGCCGAATTTTTTGTAATTGTCTGACTTTTAAATGCGCTTCTTTTCATACCAAAATAATTAAAATCGGCCAAGCCGTGAATGAGATAATTAGTGGGGGTCCCATGGAACCCCCCCCTTGGGCACTAACGGAAGTCATTTGAGAATATTTTTAAAAATAAGAATAAGAAACCGAGAACCAAAGCAATTTTTTTTTGCTGATATAAGTTCACACATACATGTAAGTAAACAATTATTAGTAACATTAAAAATAATTAACCCTTTATATGCTGAAAACAAACAATTTCATCATGTACGTTGCCAAACCGTTACTGTACAAACTCTATGGGAAAATGACCTGTATTTTGCAACACCCGTAAAAAATACAGGATTCCCTAAAACTGCTGGTTTTGGGTCTTCTAGAATAGATATCAACATAAAATAAGTTTTCAAAATGTTTGACGTAAGCGCAAGGCTCATTTGAATTTTCCGTCTTTTTGCCCAATTTTCGCGTGTTTTGAAAACAATGTTTTGCCCCTAATTTGCAGCCAAAATAACAAATCTCATTTTTTATTAGTGTGATTTTGGGGGAGTATTATGTTCCTTCACATGTGGTATAAATTTCGTGAAAAAATTCCCTCGGGAAAGTGGTTTCCTTAGTGTGGGGTCCCATGGAACCCCCCCCCCCCCCTTGGGCACCAACGGGAGTGAAAACCCCTTGGTCACTTAAGTGTTAATGAATAGCATTCGGCTGAATATGCCATTATGCCATTGTGTCAAATAAGGCAAGAAGTGGGTCCAAAATTTAAGAGAAAACACAACAAGTCATCTTGGTGCCCACAACACGGGTCACTAAATCCCCATGCTAAACAAAAGTATGCTTTAGTCTCCAGGGCCTTTCTTTTTCTCCAAACTCTCGTTTCTCTAAAACGTTCGGGGCCCCAATTCCTTATTATTCTAGAAAAAATAGTGCTAGACATTAATAAGTAGCAGTCACCATTGTGCCAAATATTGCAAGAAAAGGGACCAAAATTTTCACAATTATCTCTCATATAATACAAGCTAAATGCTTGTCCAGTCGACGTAGTTATTAATTTTAATCAAGTGATCTAGCCGTCTATGGATATGGAACCATATGCTGTATAAGATCAAATAAAACAATCTTAAAAAGCACGTAATTTTCATGTAAGATATCACAGCCCAGCTACTTCAAAATGTAAATGTATTACGCAACTGCAGGACTTCAGCCACACAGAAAATCACAAGTTCTTTAATGCTGGCTTTTGTTATTAAAGGTCCCACGAAATGCAAATAGAATTGATGTGGTTTGTGTCAAGTCTACAAGGAGGGACGAGAAAGCATTCAATATTTGGGTTGGTGATGACATCATTAGTGAAACTATTGATTTTTCAGAGAGTAATAGAAAATTCCAGGTGACTGGTGTGAATCTATTCATGGCACTGACTGAAAATCTCTTAGTTTCACTAATGATGTCACTGGTAGTGTATTCTTTTTTTGTGTCCCTGTTTATTGGAATGGAATACCCCGTAAAGATTTGGAGTAGGTTTGTCATCTCATTTCCTGGGAACTTTAACTCATTACGGCGTTAGGGCGAAATATATTTTCCTCCTGTGAAACTTGGTACGGTATGTTGGTAGTGGTGGACACAAGTATTACTTGTACAAATGAGTTCTTTGCATATTTGTTCTGATTGGAAACCTACGGATATTCTTTGAATATAGTAAGCGCGAAAGCCGAGAATCGCTAAATTTCTAGTGAAATTTATTGTATGAAAAATAAAATAACGCAGTGTGAAGTCGTTTTTAAACTCTATGAGGTGAATTTTGTGCCAATTGATCCTGCAATGTTTACCCAATTGATATATCGTAAATGTTGCAACATTAAATGCGGGTTGGTCGCCGTCATCTGTCAATGCCTTCTGTAAGCCTATAAGTCGAAATTCTCTCTAAACATTTTTCTGATTTTTTTTTTTTGCACAGGCGGTAGCTCATTAAATATATTTAAGAATTAAACGAAATAATTTGCCGAGGATCAAACAGCTGTGCATTATAGGCTGGAGCCATAAGAGATAAGAAATTTCCACGAACTTTAAATGTTATATTTTCCGTCCCAATTTCAATTAAGTTTATCATGTAACAAGTGTTGTTACTGCGTAAAATTTCCACGGCTACTCCTAATAAGCTAAAGCTGAACTCGTGCTATCAGGCAAATTAATTCATAGCAAATGTCATAACAAAATGGTCAAAGTTACTGGTTACCTTGAAGCCTCTAATTTTGAATTACATCTGATCATGTACAGATTGAATGTTTTCATTACTAGCGGGAAATGAGACACAACTCCTTGACCCTCGCCCTTCCCTCAAAGGCTGAATACACCAATATTATACGTCTTTTAAAATATTATTGAAGATGTTTACCTGGCCATGTTCCTTTATGAGCACTCAGCAGCTTATATAAAATCTGAGCATTTTTACCCCAGGATAACCTTAAACTTATTAGGGCTGTAGCCATGTAACTATACCTATGTCTGTATAGGTAATCTTGTTGTCACTGGATTGTTTGTGTCAGATGTTGGCGGATGACTAATAACCTCTAAATCCCATTGACTTTTAACGGGTCGAAATATAGCCATAAATCCACTCGTCTTGAAAGGGAATGGGGATTAAATATACCCACTCCTAATGTTAATGGTAAAGATGATACTAATAATGAATACGCAACATAACCTGTCATATCCTACAATGATTGATCATTAATAATACGAGTATCAATAAACTGCACCTATAAACTTCTCGATGAACTACAAGCGATGCAATGACATAGTCAGACAAACCTTCCAGCTATATTATTACATGCAATGCCATATTTATATTAAAGGAAATTAGGTTGCAAATCTTAAGGGTTTTTTAAAAGCACTACAAAAATATATCCTGAGGTAAAGAAAGGAACTTTACCATGTTAGTTATCTTTATAACATTCTGTATTATTGTATGAGTAACCCTTGGTCGATTCAGAGTAGGGATGGAAAGCTTTTGGCGATACATTTTTGTTTTGCTGTATTAAACGGGACCCTATCAAAATGTTCTTCATTTGCTCCAAGCAGTTATTATTAAAGTTATTTATGAAAAGATTAATAATCGAAAAGATAAGCGGATAACTTGAGGAAATGTCCAAGAAGAAATTGATGTTTCATTGTTCAGACTCAGTCGTTGACCGCCGGTAGTTTAATACACTGTTGACTAAGCAAGTCTTATTTCCTATCATCCAAGAACATTGTATGTAAAATTAAAGTGATGCAGGTGTTTTTTTCATTGATGTAATGTCTAATTTAATTCCTTATAAAGGCTACAGCAAACGAAGGTGATGAGTTATTGTTCTGGTTGAACAGCAACGCCAAAATGCTCCTTAAATATCTATTACTGAAAGGATCGAACTGACAGACACTAATTTCCTGAAAATATTTTCCTTTAACTTTAGTTTTTAACGCAATGAAAAGTTTATGAACATATTACATACCTACACATACAAGAGTTAGCTTTGATTTTAATTGTGATTTAATTAAAAAATTCTAAAGTATAGAATTCGTAAGTTACATGAAAAAGAAGATAGACAAGAGACGCCTGCGCGCTGCGAGGGGTTGATTTTTTCAGTGCCCTGGGCTTTCACGACTGTTGTGTTTTCAAATTATTTACGTATTTAAGAGAGTCATCTTTGAACTCTGCTCTACTTGAAGCAGAAATAATGAACATTCATTCGATTATATCTAAGTAATCGTTGATTGATGAAGTAGTACCGGGTGCAGATCAGTCAGAGCACCCAGCATTAATCATATTTTTTGACGTAAGTAAATAATGCAATTGATAAATTAAAGGTGTACCACCAGATCCTCATCCTCGACTCCACCGCTCACCCCATCAAACGAATTTACCATATTTCTGGACAACCTGCAGCTTATATGCGAATGCCTATGCAGCTTATACAATGGTGCGGCGTCTTGAATTTTAAATGCATTGTCGACCAAATTTAGCTATGGAATACCTTCAAATGAGTGTTTAAGGCTCTTTTGTGGGTCATTGTAAAAGTATTTAGCTTTACTACTTGCAGGTAACTTAAATACAACAATTTTCAATACAGTAATGTAAAATTTAGGGCATTGTTTGTTTACATTGTGAAGAAAATGACTGATAGTGACTTTAACCATATATTTTGCCAGTAACATTCTCTACGTGAGCGGAGAAAAGCGAAAAGCAAGGTACTAACTGACATATTGATCATTCTGAGATATGAAAGTGGGACCTTTATAAAAGACATTACCGGTTAGGAAAAAAAGGACGACCTCTATATAGATTTCATGATAACGAATCAATTTGAAGCATTCCGAATTATCAAGCGAAATACTCAAAGTTTACCTCTTGCTGGTTTTAAAAAAATATCACTTTACATAATAAATTCCCCACAATTCTCTTTTATGTAAAAATGATAATACAGGCTTCAATTGAAATTTCCATAGAACCACAATCCCGCTTTGTAAGGATGTGTATTATATATAATTAGCAACATAAATATGAGTGGCATCATCGTTCTTGGGGGGGCTCATTTTCTCATGTTTGTTCTCTGGGGGCATCAACACTGAATGGAATTGCCAAAAACAACAACCCGCTCATGATATAAATAGCGCGGTCAATTCAAGTGACTTATCTGGGCCATGCTTTATCATTAAAGGTGCAACGAGTGATTTCACATAACAGGTGTCCTAAAAATGTGAAAAATCTAATTTTTGCACTAATGTAAAGCTTTCTATAAAACTATCCCAATGTGAAAGGATTAAGTTGAGAACTACTTTTGTGGCACAAAAAATTGAAATTTCTAATTTACTATATGACCAAATACTAAATTCAGCCTATGTTTTATTATTGAAATTAAGCAAATCAAAATCGCCCTTTGTTTTCACTTTCAAGGCATTTTCTGTAGCCAAACAGAAGGTAAGAGATCTATGGGGTCTAACCTTTGTGAAATCACTCCATATGACACAGTAAATGGATGTCCAAAATCTCTCGTTGCACCTCAAGGTCATTGTGTTCTCTTCCAGAGTCTGCTTGGTGAGAAAACTGTTATATAATCCAAGTCTTAGCACTCATTGCACTACATCGGCATAAGCCAATAGGTATTTGGGTAATTTTCATAAAGGGCTGCCTCACGTAGCCTCTTTGTAGCTTTGAAGAACAAAATGTCTATCCGGGTGTCACTTTCAGGCTCCATAATAAAGGGCAGCTATGCTACATTTTACTGTTTCTTTATAAGTGATAAATGGTCATTGGAATGGAAGCATGCTCTAAGCTTTGTTTTTTCCAAATAGTATGCCCCTGAAGATTCTCAGACTTTTCTAACTTTCCAGCGATACAAATGTATTTTTGGGATAAATAACACCTTGCGTACATCATCAAGTAGTTGTAAAACACCAAATCAAAATTGATGCTGAAATATAACTATGATGATTATAGGGCCGAGGGCCTCCTCTTCTTATCTGGCGATGTTCTTTACATTTTGACATTCTGAACAAATTTATATTATTTTAAAGCTTAGCAAATGTAAATCTCACAAAAGCTCAACATATCAGTAAGAACCTTTAATTCTCACCTCACGATTACTAACCTTTCATCAGCTTTAACGTATGTATTCAAAATTGAACAGTCAGCATTAATTTACATCTTATCAACAACTCCGAAGCAGTTGCAACAAAGGCAGTTTTACCGATAAATACATGGTTGTCCCTTAGATGCTTCTGACAGTGAAGATGGGATCACTTATACACGCAGTATTGTTCTGAATTGTGCTGAAATCCAGGGCATCAGGTACACAATGCTTATATAGCGTACAAATTAAGCAATAAGAACCACGAAATGGAATTACAGCGAGAAAACACTAGGAACTTTGAGAAAATTCACATTAGTCATGGGACGTGCTCGTGTAACAGATGGGATAAGTTATATACGTTCAAACGTGAGGATTTGCAAAATGGGGCAGTGGGAATAGTTTCACACAAACCCTATGAAGCGCTAAGAAAACCAGATACTGATCTTTCTGTCTAGGATGGGAAGGTCTTCCCAAATGAGTATAGCTAAACAAGTTATAACAAACGATCGTTGCCGGGGTTGCGGTCTGTAACTCGTAAGAAAGCCATCTTTAATAATTTGTACAACTGCATTTTCTTATTGTGTAATAAAAACCTAATACCTTTGAACCACCAATCGGGAATCTGGCTTTGCGTGTGATTTCAGTCATCTTTTCACTGGAATCGCCACCATATTAGTAGGATCCCTGTTTTATTATGATCTATGCGAACAGATTCGGTCTGTACACTTCTCGAACAAACCAAGTACTTTATCAATTGTGTTGATGCTGACGTGTGATGATTGATGTATGCATTCGAAGTAGAGTGTCACACTGGAAAAGCTGCGCTGTCGAATTGAAGGCAAAACAGACACAAGCAGTGTGATCCGGTTCACTCGAATTGAATTGTGGGTAATCTTGTAGAATTTGATCTGTGGAAAACTAAAAATAGCTACACGATACTTTTGTTATTTCAATGATTCACGAGACTGTGAAAATAATGAAGACGAATGAATTAGAATAATTATACTCGACAATTGATAATTAAGCATTAAGACCAACTTGCTACACGGAACAGAAGATCTATCAGGAAACCTATCATAGTAGAAAAATACCTTTAATCTTCCCAAATCTGGGTTACGAATGCCAACAGGTAATCTCAATTTAATTTAGGCCAGAGAATCGAAGTGTCGAAGTGATACCCAACAAGAAGGTAATTATGCACTCTCTTTTTAAGTACTTGTGTTACTTTAGGCAATTATGATTGTTTAAATAGCAACGTATAGAACATAGGAGGACATTTATTGGAAGCCTTACTCAATAGTTGGCAAAAGTATGATTTCCTGTGGTTCTTTGTAGCAGGGAATGAGAGCCTTGCCGCGATTGTTAAATTTTAAATTAAGTGCGCCCTCAGGGATATAGGATGAAAATTAAATGTGATATAAGACATGAAAAGTGTTTGGTGATGGCAAGATCCGCGTAGAAAGATTTGAGACGGGGCTAAGCTAAGGTTTATTTATTACAATGGATTATAGGGTTATAACAACTAACTGTGTTCTTCCAACAAACTTGATTTAAATCGGTATAAATCTTGATTATATAGAAGTCGGAGAATGGCGAGCACAGAACTAAATAAGACGAAAAATACACGGTCACGAACACGGACCTCTCGCTTTTTAAAGGCGTGAGAAATACCACTTGGCCACAGAAGCGTTTCAAGCGGCCATAAATGGAGAGGGCCTTATATGTAGGATTCTAGCAAATCTATGACGATGCGAAAATCTATTCAATGCACGCGAGGGAGGATCAAGTAAGTAAATCTATAGAGTTAAAGGTGGGAGACCCGATCGACAACCTGGCTCCCCACTTTAATCCATCAAAATTTAGATGTTGGTTTATAAGAAGGAAGTTATATTTTTCTATATACCGTGATGAATTTAACAACCAGGGGAAAGTTCTGTTTATGTTTTAAAAAAAAGTCCCCAAATGTGGTCGCCTTATCAATTAAAACACCACAATGTTCTATGGGACAATTTAAGGCACTTTTTTCACTAACGGTAGACGAGTTTACTCAATACTTGTAAATTTAGATGCTTTTTTGGTTGTATGTTGAAATATGAAATGGGAAAGAAAAATATCACAATTGTGAAAAAATGGGGACCATTATCGGAGCACCTACCTACAATCGTTAGGCATATTTCAGACGTCGGTCTATGAGATACTAATAAGTGTGATCTTTAGCAAAATTTAGGGTTTGGAATTAAAAAAAATCCATTTAGGCGGTTAGGTCATGTGAGAGGGTTGAACCCCCCAAATGAACACACTCTTAGTCTATAGTGATAATACTCAGTCTTCTTCTAAGCGTGTCCACAATTTGGCTGTGGTGGTGTCAGGATTTATTCAACGGGTAAGCTGATCCGGACCGGAGTATGTATCCATATCATGATACGGACGCTCCTACTGATATCAGGACGTTGTACTTGTCTGTCTCGCTATTGTAATACCATGTCTTTACTTGATGAATGTCAACTGTGTGGACAGTTCCACAAAACTTTATGATGAGCCCTGCGCCCTACATGTGTTACAGTCAAAAAAAAACGACCACCACCAACGTTTGTACATGTTCTCCTGAAAGTCTCATTACTGTTAGAAACAACACAAAAGTATTGCTGAAAAAGGTATTATTAACTTCGCCGTTGCACACACGTCCTCCATTACATAGCACATTAAACGTCGCCGGTGATCCATAGAGGAGGGTCTTTCTTTCTCGTTAGTAACCCAACATTATTGGTGCCGGGTTTTTGGAATGAAATTTTAAGTAGATTTATCCTTCGCGGAGCGCACTGAACATTAACCGTCAAAGCGTCCCTGGTATTAACGGAACATATTTAATTTTTTACACTTTAGTTTCGGAAGTGGGTCGATCTATTGGGTCAGTCAAATTATAAGCCCTCGGCAATTAGAATCAAATGTGGTTTTTTTACTGCCTAATGCTTCCTTTCCCGTATTCTACTTTTCAGAAAAAATTGTTAATAGTTGTGCTTGTTTCCGGGAGGGGGGTTGGACCCATTTAGAGCCTTATCCTCTCCAGTTTGCCTCCAAAAGAGAAAGGTCTTACCTGGTGCTTTAGATACGTCCGACAACCTTTGCAACGCACATTAAACTCTGCCTTCATTGCCTGCCAAAAATCGAAATGTCTAGTGACGCCTTTGTGTTTTGCAGTATCAAAGTTAATACACTACAACATTAAGAATACCTCGACGAATGAATAAAATAGTCATAAATCTAATAAGTGATGACTAATCGTTTATAGGAAGTAAACAAAACTTCTATCGGGTTCTATTGACGTGTTTTAGCGCTTACTTGGAAGGCCGATTATTCTGTAACAACAAACAGGTAAAACAACAGCGAAGGACATGTGCAAGAGTACCATGTGTATTATGTTTTTCTTTTTAATTATTCGTTGTACAAATAAATAAATATGTGTTTACGTGGTGTTTTTTTAAAGGACCGGCCCTCTTGGAAAATGGCTCTGCATACGATGAGTTATGGGGTTTAAGAATTATCTTGTGGAAAAAGAACATATATAATAATATACTACACGCATTAGCGATGGATGACATGAGGAAAACATATCACGCACCGTTAGAAATATGTCTACTTTGCGACACGGCGCGCTTCCTTTACTCAATCACCTTTTAGCGGCTTACATCACATGTACAACCGTTATGTACAACGTACAATGTGTGGCTCAGGGAAAGACGGTAATTTAGCTGCTTAAATATTTAACTCTAGTGATCAGATCTCTCGAAAGCGACACAAGAACATCCTTGCTAAAAACAAATTATATAATCACATTTGTTATGGTATGTGAAAATCTTGGCAAGCAAACCATGTAAAAAAATTGCAGATATAAAAACATCTCGATAGAGTTACATATATATGGACCGAAGTGAGTTTTTTCGTTATCGTCCCGCCTTTCACTTTCTGAAGACGGACGTCTCATAGAAAGTTTAGAAATTTCATGGGTTAAATTTCACGGCCGACGAAAGTAAAAACTAGATGTCCGGATGGATGCATGTGTTAAAATATTAACCCATCGGGTTTTCAAGGTCAATTTGTAGGGTATATGTGATGAATTTTAAAAAGATTTATTGATAGAGGAAGATTTGGAACACCACAGCACATGTGAGGTTCAAATGGTTATCTAGGAGTCGGCGGAGTTTTGGCTATTAAATCAGGGACATTCATGATCAAGTATGTGGTGCTAGGATAATGTGCCCTTTCCACCCCGTCTTACAGCAAAACTATTCACATGCTAGACGCATTGAATTACTTGGCGCACATCGATTCTGGATTACAGTATAAAGGTTTCTCCTCCTGATGTAGCTACTAATGATGAATTAGGTTATCCTTGCCACGCGACAGTTTGTATGCTACCATATGAAGGAGAAATATTCATAATTATGCAAAAAAAATCGACCATTATCGGGTCACCCATCTTTAATAATTATAAGCGTGTGAGGCATACTTCAGCTTGTCTATAAGCCTACTAATAAGGGTGTGATCTTATTGAGCGAATATGGATCATTCATGTTATATGAAAAGAATTTAGTGATCATTGTGGTATGTAAATACACTTTCTGGAAGATGGCATTCTAAAGATCAATTCAAGTCAATTTTGAAACTTGCTAAAATTTAATACTGACAAGGTGATGAAAATCCCGTTTCGCCCAAGTAATGTCAAGATATTGTTCAAACAAATCAAAGAGGTTGTAAAAATATATGATAATACACTAAAAGGGAAAGGTAAAACAAACAAGTGGCAAACGGAATTTACTATCCAACATAATGATTGGAAAGATGTATGTTTTTTGAATTTAAGGTTACGACTGATACTAAGTTGATGGTGGTTTCAGTACAGAATTAATCATGGTTACATTGCTAGAAATAATCTATCGTTAAAAATGAATATCAGAGATAATAATTTATGTACCTTTTAAGAAAGGACCCTGATATCAATACGGCATCTTTTTGCAGATGCCATGTATTGTGCAATTCTGGGATGATTTTGGAAAATGGATGATAAGAAAGTAAGACCAACCTAAAATGTCTTCACTGTTAGTTCTATTTGCGTTCAAAACGTGATTTACTTTAACACGATATGTATAAGAATAACATGTTTTCAATAAGACAGTGTCAAAAAAAAAAATTAGTGTGATCTTTATATAGCCAAATTTAGGGTTTGGAAATTAAGAAAATGTCCATTTAGGCGGTTATGTCATTTGGGGGTGAACCCCAAAATCGAAAAAAACATCCTAAGTCAACAGTGATGGTAATCAGGGACTTTGTAATTGTCGTTCCGCTATTGTATACCAACTTTCTTTCTAAACTAAAGGAGATGACCCAATTTAAGTCTGTAATCGTTTTCATTCTTGTAGAATGGTCTTACAGGTCCACAAAAACCCCATCTGAAAAAGTTCGCGCCGATATTTCAACAGTTGTTTTTGAGATCGTCGTGGTTCTGCATAGTGTCGAATCAGCATAAATGCTAGCTATGAGAAAACGGCCGTTTGACAGTTTAAAGGTTGAGTTATGTATGAATGGCTGCTAATTAAATGAAATAAAGGAAAATGGCATTTTAAGTGGTGTATTTTTAAAAACATGAATGGTTTTATAATGACGACGTATTAAAAAAATCAAGAAACAACTGATTTCTATTCAAAATGGCACTGTAACTGTGGTTCGATGTTTGACAACACCAAATGTTGATTCGCTGTGCTCTAGGAGTCGAATACGTATTCGAATGCATGAAACCCGTTGATTCTAATGTGGTATGGTGAGATTATATAGCTACGGGTTTTACTATTTTAAAATGATTGATGTCGATGATGACACGATGATAAGAATAACGATGAAGGTGATGATGATGATTTACAGTGGCCTAGCTAGGATTTTAATATTGGGAGGGCCAGTGTCGCATCCAACCGACAGGAAAAAATTGGTAGGGTCAAGGGGCCGCCTTAGGGCACCTGTTGGGGTCCGGGCGAGAGATGCCCCGGTGGGGGTCGAGGGGGCGAAGCCCGCTGAAAATTTTGGGTTTATATGCTTAAATGTCTTCTGGCGACTAATTTTTACGATTTGTAAATTTACTTGTCGCACGCTTGGTCCATGAACTTTAACCTAACTTTGCCAGCAATCCTGGCTGCAAGTGCCATGACCTGAATTTTCAAGTGAACCAGCGGGCTCATTTCAACCAACGAAATCAATATTGGGGCCGCACCCGTCCCCTTCTGGCTACGCCACTGGGTGGCAATAACGATGAAAGGCAACATCGAGATGAACGACGACCAATGATCTATGATCGATGATGATGGATGATGATGATGATGATGAGATGACGATGTCGATGTCTATTGCATTGTGTTTATGTACAAAACATGCAAAATTTGTATACAAAGACTTCCATCAAGCGGTTAAAGTGGAAACATTCACTGTGGCATTATCGGTCGTTGTAAAATATAGCGCACCAGACTGACCACGATGACCAAACGGAAATCAGAAAATAAAACCTCTTACAAATTGGGCTCTTAAAATTATATTTTAATTAGTCGCCAATATGTTTAACTTCATTTTTGCAGAAAAAAAAAAACATACATTTCAAGAGTAAATCATTGAAGGAACACAACATTGTAGTGCCGCGTGTTATATAAAATTTAATTAAATAGTATGCATGTGTTGTAACACACAATAAATATTGGCTAGAACTGTTCAAAAGTGAGTCAGAAAAAATATTTAACAGGTAACTGTAATGTTTCATAACTCAAAAGATTTTGGAGGTTAAAAGTGGTCTATTTTCTGTTTCTTAAATTTTTTCATTACATATATAGTTCTATCTTTTAAAAGTAATGTACACGCTTAAAATCTATCCAAAAACTTGAAAAGATAACAATTAAATGGGTAATTATATTTATAAAAATCTAACAAATCTAAACAATGTAGAGGGCACTAACGTTTATACACAACACCTTCCCAAAGAAAAAAAAACAAATAAATTCCCAAAAAATTTTTTGGTTCCTGAAAGGCGAGTTTTTTAAATGATGTATATAGTAGTCATATTTAGTTTTGCAGAATATCCAAGTTAACATACAAAGAAATCAAACTTCGCAATATGTTTACAAGGCTATTTTTGTAACACGGTACTAAAGGGGTTGGGTGTAAACACCCCAGAATCATATTATAAAGCAAATAGATGATTTAGATGTTGGTACTACCGCGTTGAGAGCATTGGTCCACCATTTTCTATTGCTTCCAACATAACCTAGTCAGTATGGCGTCACCAATGACGTCAAAGTTCACACGTTGGCAAAAGTGGTCATTTCCCCAGGACACACATTCGAGTATAATAAAAATTGTATCATTTTAGGCGAATACTGTCTCGAGGTCGGAAAAACTAATAATGGCGCCCATGATTTTATTTTCCCGCACGAGGATACATTATGATAGCCCATAGATGATACTACAAAACCTTATTTCTCTTCTATTAAACTAAAAAAACTTGATTTTATTTTGTTGTTTGTTTGTAGAGTTTTAGTTAAAATGCCTTATTTATGTGTATGTTGTATGCTGATAATGAAAATAAATGATCGAAAATGATATTACGGCTTCATTATTGCAGAAATAATGGCAGAATGACCAATCAGAATGCTGCATTTTCAATAATGGGTATAGCGTAGTCAATAGCCAGCCATGTGTTGGTGGACAAGATCGCGCATTCCCAGTACTACAATACATTCACCTGACCTGTCAATGATCCCTGATGCAATCGATAAACATGGATCGATTGACAGGTGAATGTATTGTAGTCGGAATGTATGCATCTGTCCACCAACATGGTCTGTGACGGACGTCATATTGAATACGGGCCTATCAGTAGAATGTAGAACCACTACCACCATTCGGACTTCGCGCCTAAACCCGGGGAGGGTGCTACTTTCACATTTGTTTCGCCAAAATTAGCAGAAGGTGTAAATAATTATATGGGAAGACTTAACGAAAGTTGTTAACGTTTTTGCGCCCCGAGGGAAAGTTTAACCTGGGTGGTAACTCCTGACCTTGGTTAATAGAGGTTAAGTCACTATGCCCCCCTAAATTTGGGTGTATTTGTACAAATGTTTTTATAAAACTACAAAACTTGGATAATTCTCTTTTCACGAAACGCACAGACGTTAGGTTTTCAAATAGTACCAAGTAGTAACATAATTAAAAACAAAAATTAAAATGTGAAATAACATGACCAATCCGTCATGAAGTATAGAAAGGTAAATTTCACCGATTGCCTTAAATCTTGATAGTACTATTATCGATGTTGATCACTGGAAGTAGCAATCTTGTCCCAGCGAATAGTATTCGTTCACAATTTATCTGTGTGCTTTGAGATATTGGACACGCCAAAGGTATCGAATACGTATTCGATGGTTTGTGCAAACCCGTTTTATACACATGGCGTGTTATTCGACTGACGGCTAGTTGGTTAGGAGATGTAACGTCACTTTTTTTGGGTACAATAAAGGTACATAAAATGCAACCAGAATCAACCATTAACTCTCAAGTTGACGAAAAAATCAGATTTCGACAATAGTCGTGAACACGACGAGTATGACAGCTAATAAAAACGTAATGTTGTAATCCCCATAGCGTAGTGTGTAAAAATTATAGTGGTCGAACAATATGGGGGGATATTTCACTCATAACATCCCAAACAAGAAAAACAGTAGCTTTCTTATGATACCACATTTTGACCACTTCCGAAAAAACTGGGGTCCCTGGGGACCGAGGCTAATAGCAATCGGACACAGGGCCTTTAAACTTGATGAAAAATAAACGAGGAGACATGTTCCAGAAAAAACTTCATGATGAGCCTGCGCCCTACATGTGCTACAGTGAAAAAATGATCACATCCAACCTTGGTACTGAAGTTTCTTACTGCTAGAACAACACAATAAAAAAGTATTACTGAAAATCCTACTCTTCTCAGGTATTAAACTTCGCCGTTGCGCACACGTCCTCCTTTACATAGCACATTAAACATCGCCGGTGATGCATAGAAATGGGGTCTTTCTTTCTTGTTAGCTACCGCATTTGGCCTGTTTTTGGAATGGAATTTTAAGTAGATTTACCCTTTGGCGGAGCTCACTGAACATCTACACCTGTTCAAAGCGGCTGAGCATTAACGAAACATATTTAATTTTTTACACTTTAGTTCGGAAGTGGGTCGATCTTATTTGGGTCAGTCAAATAATAAGCTCTCGGCAATTAGAATCAAATCTGGTTAAATGCTTAGAATGCTTTCCTTTCCCGTATTCTACTTTTCAGAAAAGTAAAATAAGAAGGTATGTTGTATATGTTTTAAAAGTGGTGCTGGCCGGGAGGAGGTGGTCCCATTTAGAGCTCTTGCCCCTCTCTTGCCTCCAAAACAAGAAAGGCGCTTACCTTAGTGGTTTAGGATACGTCCGACAACCTCTGCAATGCCCCATTTAAACTCTTTGCCGTCATCTTTCCGCCAAATTGAAATGTCCAGTAAAGCCTTTGTGTTTTAGTAGTATCAAACTATAATACACTACATACTATATAAAGAATAAAATGACTAATCCTCCTCATCATCTAATACATAAAATGACTAATCGTCTATCGTGAGTGACAAAAAATAGTGTTCAAGTGACTCGTTTTAGAGGTACTAAGAAGGCCAATTATTCTGTAACAAACAGGTAAAACAACAGCGAAGACAAATTATGTTGCAAGTTCACATGGGTATTGATGTTTTTGTTTTAAATTATTCCATCTGTACAAATAAATGCAGCATGATCTTACCGTTTTAAAGGATCAGGCCTCTTTGGAAAATGGCTAGCATACGATGATGTATGGTAGTTTAAGAGTTACTCTTGTGAAAAAAGAACATAATTATATAATACATATAATACATGCATTAGGTATTGATGACATGAATAGGAAAATATATCATGCACCGTTAGAAATTCTGTCTGCTTTGCACCACGCGCTCTCCTTTACTCAATCACCTTTTAGCGGCTTACATCACAAGTACAACCGTAATGTACCTGTACAATGTGTTGCTTCAGGAATGACAGTTAATTTTAGCTGCCTAAATAATGTAAATTTAGTGATTTCTCGAAAGCGACACAAGAATATCCCTGCTAAAACAACTTAGTATAATCGCATTTTGTTTATTGGGTTATGTGAAACTTCTTGGCAAGCAAACCTTTTTAAAAATTTCAGATATAAAACAGCTCAATAGTGTACAAACTGTACCAAGGATTATGTTTTTTTTCATCGACTCGCTTTTCCATTAATAGAAGTCGGAACGGCTCATAAGAAAGTTAAGAAATCTACAGGGGTTAATTGTCCACGAATTTTGGCTTATCATTAATTCAGGACATTCGTGAATCAAGTATATTGCATTTTCCTTCCCGTCTTACAGCGAAACCATTCACATGCTAGACGCATTGAACTACTTGGCGCTACATCGATTCTGAATTACAGTATAAAGGTATTCTCCTCCGGATGTCAGCTACTCTTACCGATGAATTGCGTATCCATTGCCACGCGACAGTTTCGAACCAAATACATATGACTGATTTTAAACGCAAGGACGTACACATGATATTTGTTTAAATTGTAATGATTTAAAGATAACTAATTAACAGGATATCATAGATGGCATGCTGACATGATACAAAGCTACATGACTAGTTAATACGATAAAGTAAATGATAAGTTGAAACATGTAACGTGGTTATATTATTTCCGTCCGGAAATATGAAGTGATACCAACGCTTTTACTCAGCAACGCGCATGCAGATTATTCCGGTGATGTAATGTTTTGCGTCACTTGTTAGGGAATGTTCGGTTATAGTTTACGTGTTTAGCATACGTTTCGTCTTATGCCAGATGCCCGATTTTTGACTAGTATGGTGTGGGTAAACGGAGTCGCATTGCAATGCTTGTGGAATCGCGTATATTTGCTTCATAAAAACAAGTGCATGATTATGAAGATCAGGATTGATGTAGATTTGACACATTTTAGGATGGATTGGACAGGTCCATTTCAATATGACCAGTCTCCACCAAATTGTGCAAAAGTCAATTATCAAGGGACTAGAAGGGAAGCAATATGGCATTGTGGCCTCTCTCATCCGAGAGGTCATTAATAAAATATGTGCATCTCATAAATATAAAAGTAACTTTATAGACAGGTGTGAGATATAAGCACTCATAACAATGCAAGGAGCAGTATGTTTTAAGATGTCAAGGTGTGCAACGATGAGATTGACTGACTATAATAGTAAATTCCTACCGAGCTTTTGCTCGAGCCCATTTGGCGTTTCCCTTCAAGTTGTTCAAAATTTGAGATTAGAAGATATCAAATTCATACTGAGTGTTTGCCTTCAAGTTTGTTAACAAATCAGAAAATGACAAGAAAACCATTTTTATGAACGTAAGCTTAAAAACAGGCATAAAATATTGTGGCGGGAGTAAACTTTGGTTTCAACAAGTGGAGCAACATCAGAGACTAATAGAAATTAAAGTGAGAGAATAAATTGCTTTTTCAATGTAAAGCGATTGACCGATGTAATAATATACAAGTGTCATATGAATTGTCCTGACACTGAAAAACGTGCCCACTCTAAAGTTTCCGTCGATATTTCCATCCGTTTTAGTGAGAGCTTAACACGTGATTTTTGTAAGCCCCATAGAGCATGGGCAAACTAAAAATGGGACTCACTAGCGGCTCCTAAACTTCCAAATCAAGCATTCTTTAGCCCTATGATTTCACAGGTAAATGAGAAAAGTTGTTTCTTTAACACAAACATTTTGGACTACTTCCCGTAAAATCCAGGGTTCTGGGGAAGAGGTTTTAGCGATCGGGCCATGGACCTAAGAATCTATAACAATTTGCACGATGGGGACATTCAACTCAACTGTTGCATTGACTTATTTTTTGTATTGTCATGATGGTATTACTAGTACCTGAAAATCAATAGTTTCACTAAGGATGTCACTGGTAGTGTATTCTTTTTTCTGGATCGGGTTATTGGAATGGAAATATCCCCATAAGATTTGGAGTACGTAGGTTTATCATCTCATTTCTGGCGACCTTTAAACAGCAATTATCGTTTAAGGTCATCTTTAACCCAAATTTCGCGATACTTACGGCTTACTTAAATACAACAAGAGACTGTCAACACCCAGTGAAAACAATCGAACAAACCCGCTGAAACGCAACGATCATACGCAACGAGAAGCAATGTTGGCAAGGCGCGCGCGCGAAAGTAGCAAAACGCGGTCTTATTTATATGACGCGAGCGCTGCAACCTAAAAACACTTCAATACTCAGCGCGTACTTCCTGGGTTCAATGAACGGAATGAACCCGGGCATCGGCAATGAAAATTGCTACCATTCACAATGTTTAAGAATTGGGCATAGGGGATATTACAAGTGCCAATGCATACAATATCGCCTACACGTAAGTAACACATTACTTTAACTTGTGGCATAATAATACGGTATCGTATAAGTGAACAGATGAGATGAGAAAATTAAACAAGCTTTTTATAATGATGCACAAATCTCACGTTTGATGAGGAAATGGCGAGGTCGAGGCTGAGAATCGATATCGGGTAGTGGTCCTTTAAAGCGGCATGGCCACATTTCACAAAATATGAAATTATCAATTTGCTCTCAAATGATAGTCAGGGCAATTGGAAGAACAGAGATATATTTTACACATAAAAAATAGGCTACCCCAAAACAGATAGGGGGACATTGATATGAGGATAAAGACAGACAGGTAATGGTCGCCAACTTAAGTTTTCCATAACTTTAACAACAAATGTGTATATTACATGAATATTTTGACTCGTGACTCACTGATATTAAAACCACAAAGGTTAGAGACCGATCAAACAGTGTGCATAGCGTGGGGAAACATGCATACGGAAAGCGTGTTCTTGTGTTAAACGCCATTTCGTCGTCTGATGAATTTAACGTCGCCGCGACGTTAAATTATAAAATCGTTCTGTTTACCCATAAGGAAGCTGATTGGTCTTAATCATTTCGGGTGAGGCGTTTGTATATAAAAAGCCTTACAACCATGCAACAAATAGCGATTTTGAAAAATCTCGAGGGCGCACTATTTTTCAAATGTGCCAGTGTCTCTTAATGTTAAATATAGGCGCGACCTCTCTATCATCAGATTGCATAGAATGTTCGTCACAATATGATGCTACATTCTCTTCATCAGGGATACGCGTGAGGTGAGAAGAGTAACCCGCATTGCCAAAAACACGGTTGAGAGAATAACACCTTAGGTGTTTATAGTTTGATGATAGAATTATATTTTCAGCACATACGTATTAACACGTGTTGCTACCCCATAACACAATTTGTCGAAAAAGGGAGTGTGTTGTTTATGCAAAAGTGTGTGTTTGAAAGAAACAACTTTTGTCGCAGTGCCAATGTTTTTTCACTCAAAACTTCTTAAATTTTACAATCATCCAGTTGTAGGAGAAGTATGCAGCGAAAATGTCCGTTTGATGTTAGGGGAACTTATTTTTTGGAACCGTTGTAGTTGTGAACCATAAAAGCGGAACTATTCTCAAAATTTCAGTTGATCAATGGTGCATTGGTGTACGAGCAATGTATGGAGCACAGTTGGTGGCCAATGTGCGGGTTATCGGGAATTTCTTGCAAAGGACGATTCGACTTGCAAGTCAGATTAGGCACATGTAATACCATTGATACTATAAAGGCTAAAGGTTCAGATCATAGAGAATAGAAAAAGGGGAGAGGAGCCGAGGTGGGAACCGAAGAAAGAATTATGTGATGTTAATCAAAGTGTTATGTATTATAATAAGATTTGTTCATCGCCCAAGATGTTAATTCATGTCTCTTGAAATACAGCTATTTATGTTAAAATAATAGCTTACATGGATAGGTTCAAGCACACCAATGCTTAACAGGAAGAGGCGTAATAAAACTAGGGGATTATTTATACCCCGAAATAAATATTGTAATTTTGTATGATGAACTTGCGCACAAGGGAAATCAATAATAAATAATTAACTTTTAATCGCGAGGAGCGTATGCAAATATGATTGTCTTTAGAACTAAATTTCTGAGCTTTGTTACATGTAATAAGTACTTGAGAGTGTGTCTCTGAATAATTGAGACAAAAGACCTGGGGTCCAACGCCACAACAGCCGTAATATGAGGTGTATGGCATATGCAAATGAGTTTGGAGTCACGCATGAGTTACTATACTACCGGCCAAAAAAAAAAAAAAAAAAATTCCCGCCGTCATAGCATATATTCACCTACAGATTAGTAGAGTTGAAATGTTTGTAGTTATCAACAGCTTCGTGTTGATTATCTTGAACAAAATAATCAAACACAATGACGGAATGGTAGCTTAATCCTCACAGGCATGCGTTACAAGCGTGGTGCGCAGAAGTAGAAGCAATGTCATATTCCAGTTCGCTTTTTTTGTTTGCGCGTGATTGACGTGCGCAACACAGGATTGTGACCCAAGATCAAGTGTGACGCATTGTCACGAGCAGAAATCGCTCGCTTGAAGTTCAAATTTCAATTCTAATCGTCATTCTGACTCACGTTTCTGAGACATGCACTCACAGTCTCAGCATCACGGATCCTTAAAACAATGCAAAAAATTGTAATCAGGATGAGGGTTAATCTTTCGGATAGCACGAAATAAAAGATCTGTCAA
Organism: Ophioderma brevispina; assembly: GCA_023653785.1. Taxonomy (NCBI): domain Eukaryota; kingdom Metazoa; phylum Echinodermata; class Ophiuroidea; order Amphilepidida; family Ophiodermatidae; genus Ophioderma; species Ophioderma brevispina. Next base: position 39,669 of record JAMKCH010050090.1, read on the forward strand.
AGAGCTCACGGATCTTCTCGTTGAATGCATTGTCCCGTCATGAAAATTTAGTTTAAACCTTGTAGTACAATCGATGAGGGCGAATTTACCATTGGTTTTTTTTTTGTTTTTAACTTCTGCTGTATCAAGTTTGTCTAATGAATGTCAGCTGAATTTTGCTCACCTTTAGATTTCTGTTTTGCTAAGCAGCAGTACATAGCAGTGAATATTACATCAAGTAATGTTCTAGACGCCTTAATACTTAAAAATCATATTTTAGACAATTGACGGCGCACATACGGCGAAAAAATGACGGCCTTAAACAACCGAGGCAATGGATCAACTTCTATGAGCTTTTTTATTTAATCCACAGTTGAAACTAAACACTCTATAATATCAGATATTTGATGTTGCTTTCTTTGTTACCTGGCAACCTGCTTTATGGGGTGAACGTCCGATGGAGCATATGATGTTTTTCTCTATTTCAAGCCTTCACCACATACATTATTTTCAATCCACGTACCACATATTGGTTATGTACAAAATGACCTATTATTATTTCTTATCCTAATATGCCGTATAATATTGTTAATAGTGCCCCTTACTGTAAACACACCATATTTTCTCATTATCATAATGGAAAAAATGATGCAACTTTGATGGTGCGACTAGAAAAAGGAAAAGTGAAGTGTCGTGCCCAGAGCAAGAGTGCCCCATTCCCTTTCTTTGGCGTTTGAGACATATTCCTCTCCTCCTGGAATCTGTAATTTCTTTCTGCTTGTAGCAGATCGCCACTTCTCCCTCACACGATCTGTATACACCTGGCACAAAAAAAGTATCTCTGCATGATTTTCGTCAGTATTGTGCCAAGTCCTACCATTTTGAAAGTTTTCAGAAAAACATTTTAATTGTCTAGGTCTTTTGCTCTTCATTTAATACCTTCTTGAAAAAAAAAAAACGTGGCAGAAATGGTTGAGATAGAACGTCCATAAGACGCAAAACCCCCAAAACCAAAAGTTGCATTTTTTTTTTTATTTTTCAATACTGGCGTGTACGTGGAACACGAACACGCTGACCACTATCAATATTGCAAGTGAGGCTTTCTCGCTCATTCCTTCGGAAAACCTCTTTGTGTTAAATCAATACACACGTATTATTGCGTTGTAACCACACACACTTCCATTGGAAAATCCTAAATTGGCAGACTTGTTTGGTTTGGGGGGTTTGCGTCTTTCGGCACTCTATTCCTAGCCATTTTTTGCACGCTTTTTTACAAGCGAGGTGTTTTAAATGAAAGAGCAAGACAAGGCAACAAAATGTATATTTCGAAAACTTTACAAAGGTCTGACTTTGGCACAATACTGATCGAAAAATATGCCGAATACTTTTGGTGCCATGTGTACTTTCCTCTATCGCGGTAACCAATTTATACACATGTGGCTGGAGAGGGAGATACTAAGTGCTTTACAACTCAAGGGCACAAACACATTGGCCTCAGCGGGGCTCACACTAAATATTTATTTTTTGGCGTGTGGGTCGGCGCTCATCACTGGACCACGTGAACCAATCGATGTGACTAAAAATAGCAGGATTCATTAAAAGAACCAGGGCAAAACCAATTTTATGGTATACTGAAAAATGAACTCCTTTCAAGAAAATGGACATAACCCCCACCATAACAAAGCCTCTAATTGAATAAAAATCAAATGCTTTTGGATGATCATTTTATACCACTCATAAGAAGTGTGACTCATTGGTTTCCCATAATACGCATATTTGCCACAAAAACGTACGTTATCGTTGGGTACAAATCATTCTCACTCACCCTGCATTGTGTTACACAATCCATTGTTTTGGACACATTATCAAGCATTCGTACAAAATGGGATTTCATCTATCCTAACTTTGACATCATTTTTTCGAGCGAACTGAATTATCAATCATTCGTACAAAAGGAGGCGATTTCTATCCTAACTTTGACATCATTTTTTCGATCGAAGACTGGCTGGAAAGACAATTAATCACCGAGACCCTACTCAATTGTTAGATCTTTGGCCACAGAGAGGCCCCTCATGACATTTTAAAAATGTCCGCGTCACTGATAACTCAGCGCGAAAGACTTTTCAATTCACATCAGATTTCTCTTTTTTATTTGAAATTTACCAACGAAACGACTTTAACAATTTTCTAATAACGTTTTCAAAACTGCTGGCAAAATAACTTTCTAAAAAGTATAGTGTTTTATTGGAAGCACTTTGACGTCCTTTAATTTTATTAGGGACATGAACTACTGCAATGCTAGTATGTCGCATTCCCTATTGGCGCCCAATAGAACGCCAAAACTGCCTCTTAATTGCTCTTTTTAATGATGTTTAAAGGAGGTATAATCTTTATTTTGATTCTTGATTGAACGAATTTAAATTTGATAAGGTCGTCTAAATATTGGTCACCACACTCACGTTTTGATTCGCCCGAATATTTAGAATTGCTGTGTTACCTGGTAGATGCAATCAGCCTTTCTCCTTGAAATAGAAAAATGTAATCATCAATAATGAGCCCTCTCAACTTCAGATTGCGGGCGCCGTATTAAATGGAGACGATATCATTTAAATGTTTCATCCCGATGCCTGTATATTGTGACCGGCAAAGAACAGTAAAACATCGTTAAAGATAGATAAAAGAGTTGGCAGCAATTTGATGACTAATTTAGATAACGAAATGTAACTGTTCAAAAGGTAACTTGACAGAATGAAGTAGGCTACGGACGATCTGCTGATCATATGGATATACTAAAAATTATAATGAGAAAATCGACTGAAAATTACCTCTTTGAATGACAAGGAAATATGAAATTAATTAAAATAATAAGTCTGGTCCTGGTTTCACTGTTTGTCCTTAATAAAAAAAGTCGTAAATGTCTTGTTAAGTTGGTAGAACATTTTTTAGGGTAAATTTGAAGCTGTTTGAATTTACCAAAAATTGTGTTGCCCAGACCGCAATTATGAGATTTTGACAAACTAAGGAGTATCCTGTCCTAATTTGCAAGAAGCGTCCGATTGTCTTGTCCCAATTGGGCACATCGTCTTGTCCAAATGAATTACTCAACCTAGTCCATGCAAGTTTATCACAGGGCCCATAATCTAGTCACGGCATGTTAGTCAGCAACCACTATAGACCGCCAGCGCCAAATCAATCTTAGCAGGTTTATACATATAGCGTGAATCAAGTCTGTTTTGACTACCCTTTCAGTGTTTCAAAACTCCACAACCGGTGTAAAGTGATATATGTCCGCCTGGACGACAACGGAATAAAGCTTAATACTAATGTTTCGTGAAGAGTCAACTGACATCGAGTTCCCGAATTCCTTAACGTTGTAGGTGGTCTGTGGGAACCGGCGACGAATAAAACATCTACCACCGGTATCCTTCGGTTTAGCACGCCTGTTAACCGTGTGGACTTGTTAGGCAGCGTGCTAGACAATTAATTTACCCTTGGCTAGTTTTTAAGTTTCTCAACCTGCCCCTTGTATATTGTGTTTTGTCAGTGTTTGGAGTAAAAATTGTCCACTTATGAATTCTCACTGGTAGATTATCATATATCGTAACACATTTAATAGAACAGAATTCCAAGCCCTTGCCCAATGTTATATATGAATTTTCCCCAAGGTGTATTTGTCAATGTGGTTGCCATTATCGTTATCTTGGTTTCGACTTTTATAAATAACTGTGGCCTCTCTTTTCGCTTAATAATGATTTAAAAATATTTGTTTTTTTTTTTTTTTTTTTTAATCAAATTTATAAAAACAGTTTCCTTGAAAATTAATATTCCGTCTATACATAACAAGCTATTTTATACGTTTATTTGGTCCCCTTATTGAAATTTCCACATCTGGAATTGATAGTTTATCCTTTGTTAAAGAGCGCCTCAAACCCTCTCTTTATTTTATCTTTTTGATCTAGGTATTCTCATTTAAATTCTTTGTACAATCTCTCCCCCCCTTATTGGTCATCAAAGTCATTTTTTTGCACGGTGTTGTATTGGAATTGTTGTAATTAAAACCCTGTAAGTCACTAAGCTTAACCTGCCATATTTGTCAAGATCTTACCATTTTGTGCATTAGAAACAAAACGTCGCAATTTCAAGACCGCTATTAAAATGCCCTAAAGGTGCGTGTTCCGATCGTCTTTTTTGAACCCCCTAGCTGGTTTACCCGTAGGTAGTATAGAATTGTAATATCCGATTGAAAGATCGTATTTTTTCGCTCCATTGCTGTCCTGAAAATGGAGCCCCTCAAATCAAATTCCATTCCCAGATAGAACATAAGGATGAAACAACAAACCTCAGTGTTAATGGTGTAACCATCAATAATTAGCACAACACAGAATATGGCCTTTATTTTGCAATGCATTATTGCCTTCTACCACCAAAACTGCAAGTTTTTTTCCCACGGTACTTGAAGGGGCCTATGTACAAGTTCCAGGCTCTCATATCCAGTAGAGAAACACAATAGACAAAAATCGAACAACGAACCGTTATGTAGGTATTGATTATGAACCTAACAATAGCACTTTAGAGCCAAATGGTCATGTTTGGAATTTGAAAAATACTGATTGTGGCTTCCGTGAAACGGCATAAGAATCGTGGAGGGACACACTTAAAACCTCTCCCATTGAAATAAACGTAATATACCCCGATTAACACTCTTATTTTTCCCCCAACCTTATGTGACAATATCTTCTCTTCGATATTTTCTTGCATGAATGTCTTAACTGGATTTCAAAATTTAATTTAAAAATGCTTTTTGGTACATTTTTAGCTAAACCTTTGAATAATACAACTTGAACAGCGCCATAATACGAATTTCAGCTTGCTCTCTTCTCCTTACCAGATCAAGCCCATCAGTCATTCCGACGCCCAGTATCCATTACACATGCGATTTGGAACATTTTCTTAATAGATTTAGCTAAGATTTTCCTTCTGACGTAATTTTAAGCCTTATAGCAAAGCCAGCAATTTGGCTGTTAACTCGTTGACCGGTCGCCTTTTAACATGTACAGCCGCATTAATAAAAATAATGGTCGCCCGAATTTAATTATGCTATTCGTTATTTCAAGACATAATACTCATTGTGATAAATTAATCACTTTCAGGCATTTCAGCCGCATTAAAACAAAACTTTTTGCCAAAAGAAGTAATATCGAGATGGATGTTAGGAGTACGTGTGGTTTATATAGTACAGAGGGATCAGGAACATCCGCCCAACTACAGATCTAGGTTTTTGACACCGTTGGTAGGAGGACCCTCTTATATCGATTCTATGACGCATAACCCCCGCAAGCCGCGTGCAAGTGGCTGTAGCCTGCTACACAAACGAACCACGGGGATCCGTCTGCTCATTCTGTCCACGGTAAGGGTATTTAGCCGGCTGACTAATGTTTTAAAAGTTTGTAGTACTAATGGACCCATCTTTTTCACATTCATGCGGGACAATTGAATATTAATTATTAAAGAACCAATAACGATGTTGAATCCTTAAAAAGGAATTTTATGATGGGAATAACAGCCAATTTTGTGGAAAAAATAAATAGTTGATGACGTCACGGGCATTGATTGTTATTATTTTTTGCTGTCGGGTGGACCCTTCAGGTAAAAATGACGTACGGTATCCCTACATTGGAAAAAAACCACCGATGATCTGTCATCGTACGTCGGTTTGTGAAATCTGTAGGGAAAAGGTAAATTTTGTACTGTTTAGACTAATATACGGTGTCTTTTGGAAAAAAATAATAGCACTTTGGGGCAAAAGGGTCAATATGTACAGACCTTGATTTAACATAGTCGGATTTATATTATCGTTCGCCCCCGAATAGCAACTGATTATCTATATATACCTGACACGTTGATCTGTACCTGACCGTGAACCAACCGTAATTCAATCTCGTTAACCGTTTATAACTAACCATACGCAAAGCAAGCAAGCATTCTGTATCTCTCGTTGTCACAAGCGTATCGATCAAGATGTGAGACATACATGGGTCTGTAACAGGGAAGGGTAGAACACGATTCTCTTCGATTTGGGCATTGGGGATTGTCCAAACGATTTGTGAACCTGCTACATGCATTTACTATTGCAGTCTCCCGGTCCCAGAGGACATTAAAAATTCTCTCTTAACTGTGTTCAAAAAGATCTTAGTAATATCATGATAAATTACACAGAAAAAAAAATATGAAGTTCACATAAATCGGCTTATGTTAATGACCTGTGCAGTAAACTCAAAACTCCCGAACTTCCCCTGCCAAAGTAATCTCTATCAAACATAATACCGTGAACATTACGAGCCATGGCTACAGATCTATTCGCTCTGTAGCCTGAGCACGGATTCACTCTAATATCAAAACAAGCCCCTATGATATTATAGACACCCCCAAACATTGCACTCCGGGTAGTAGTACTCTCACCCCCCATTGTGGTGTCACTTTGCTTAGGGGGCCCGATTTAAGGTTACAAAAAAAACCAACTTGTTTTTAAAATTGCGCCACACATGTTGAAAAGTATATGACCATATCAGTATGCCATAAGTTGCCTTTATTTTAGAAAGAATGTGAAAAACAAACAATGTTCGTCCACATTAATGAGTCAAAATAAGGCATGTTTGTAGCATCTGCAAATGTATATTTACCATGTTATCGTGATTAAAATAGGTCATAGGGAAACGTAATCCAATCGACCTTAGTTGAATCTTTATTTGTGTAGTAACATAACTAACCAAAACTTACTTTTTGGGAGTCCTCATTCTTCAGGACCATTAATTTCAAGTATTTAAATATAATCAGGTACTTAATATTGACCCCTGTATGGAACACAGATTGAGATTGGCTTTTGTTTACCATTTTAGTCATTTCTCAAAAGCAATGGTCGTAACGTAGTACAAACTATACATTTTTTAATCCTTACGAATTAGACGGATAAGGTATAACTTTTTCATTATGTTTGGAGATTTTAGAAAGTTGCACATGTGAATCTTAAATTTGCCCCTGTTGAAAAGTAAGTATAGTGACACCATATATTTGGATGTACTAATACCTAGCATGATATTGAGGATCCTACTAATACCAAAGGTGTCAAAAGCTCCTTAATAAGGCCCCTTGATATTTGCTCCTGATTTCTGATTGGCATGATGACTATTACGTCAAAGAAGTTTCATAGCTAAAGAGTAAATAAATTGTACGTTATAGCGTCATCACACGCAGCTCATTGTCATGCTATTCTTTTTTTATTTAAATATGTTTTATCTACAAATGTTTTTGCAATGGAAATTTAGTAAAATATCACAAGGAATTATGGATTGCATCCAACATGGATGTAATTCAGATACCTAAAGATTTGTTTGGTGTGTGGTGTGTGTGCTTTTGTGTGTGCGTTTTTCGCACGTGTGTGTGTTCGTGTGTGGTTTATTAACAACGCTTTGCTTTCACTTTTCACATACGCGTTACATTCCGACAGTACTTAAGGTACTTCTTAAGTACTTCTCCTTTCTGATTGGCTGACTTAGCAACGCGTTGGCTCTCCTTTTTCCGCTGATTGGTTGGCGTAAGCAAACGTTTTATTTTTATTTCTTTTTTGATTGGTTGGTTTAGCAAAGTTAGCAAACGAGTTGCTTTTTTACCTTCCTGATTGGTTGGCCAGGGAACGCCGTTGCTTTTATAAGTAACGCGTTGTTTTTGCCCTTTAAAGGATTGGTGTCTCTAAGTAACGCCGTTTCTATTGAAAGCAATGCGCTGCTTAAGTCCTTTCAAAAGAACGCGTTGCTTTTTGACTTTTCTGATTGGATGGCTAAGCAACGTGTTGCTAAGAAAGCAACGCGTGTTCAATACATTTTGACCTTTTTAGCTTGCCATATGTGTGTGTGTTTGTGTGGAGGGAGGCATGGTGAGGGACAAGTGAGCTAGCGGGCGGGAGTGGGTGCTCTCATTAGTTTTTGACAACCGATTGAATTAACATTTCAGAAAAACCCTTTGCAAGCAGGCTTGTCGATTTTTTCCTAATAAAAATCGTATATTTTGGATTTAAATCGGATTTAAAAAAAAAAAATCGAAGGGGCGAACACAGTGTTTTCTGTCAATAAAACCAATGTTTTTGCAATATTTTATCATTCTTAAAGGGCATCATAATCTTAATCATTATAAAAAGTTTTAGCATAGCAGAAGTTAACTTTTAAGTGGCGCTACCACACAGCAAAGAGTTTCAAGCCTTTAGTTTGTAATTTTAAAAAAAAATAAACAAAATTTCTATTTAAAGTGACAGGAGGAGATTTTTCTGAGTATACAAATTTCTCTAAAATTGCACTTGATCGGTTGTAGACCACCTACCAAAAACGTTTCCAAGGTTTATTGGACAAACAAGCACGAAAAAAAAACACAAACCTTGTTTTGAACTGGCCTGCTATCCTAATCGTCCCTATAGGAAAACCATGCTTTGAATTTCTGTCGTGCATGACAGAAATTACTAAATCATCATCTTATTACATAAAGACGGCGTATTCAGCTAATTTTGGTAAGCATTCCAAATATGCAAAAAACCCGGGTTCGAAAAAAATTGAGGGCGCTCCTCTATGGTAATGTCCTCATATATCTTTAAAGGTGCGTGTTCCGGTCGTCTTTGGGACGCCCTGATTTAACCGGAAGTAGAATCGATTTTGATATCAGATGAAAGCCGGGATGAAAGGCCGTATTTTTGTCATTTTGTCCTGAAATTTGAACCCTCAAATCCATTTCATTCACAAGATGTAATAAAAAACCGCCGTTTTAATGGTTAACCATCAATATTAGCACAGTAATCAATAGGGCTTTGTAATATGCATTATTGCTTATACCATCAAAACTGCAAGTTTGTTTCCCACGGTACTTGATGGGCGTATGTGCAAGTGCCATGCTCTCATATCAAGTAGAGAACACAATAGACATAAATCGGAACAAGCACTTTTAAATTAAATCAACACGTTTGTAAAAAAAAAATCATCAAAGTTCAATTGAGCTTGTAAAAATTGCCGTTTCTGGGTTTCAAAGCAAACCTTAATCAGTTTTGAAGGCTTGGATTTTAATTTTGCATTGAAAATTTGTGCAGGAAAGTGCAGGAAATGGCAAAGGCAAAACAACCTTCCAAATCATTTTCCTGTCAAAATAAAAAAAAGTAATGATATTAATTACCAATAGGGTATACACACTTATTTAAATCATTCCAGATTATTGATTTAAGATAATTTAACAATACAACTAAGCTAACGTTAAAATCCATATTTTGAGCTGGCGGTATCTCAGGTCCATTGTGATAAGTAATAACTGGGACCTTGTATCATCTTTTGAGGTCCCTGGATGCCAGTTTTGCTTTTTAAACTAGGCCGAAAAAAATTTATATTTATATAAAAAATTAAAAGTTGATTAAAATCAGTAATTAAAAAAAAATAAAGTGATTTAAATCGCGATTTATATCGCCGATTTAAATCAACGTGATTTAAATCAAACAACCCTGTCTGTACCTCAAGCACCAAAAAGGTAAAGTAACCATGAGACTTTTCAGAAACAGAAATTATAATTTTTAAAGTTATTTAAGTTTGAACACACTCCTCGGTTTAATAATTAATGATGTTTTTTACAACCGATAAACTCGCTGTGAAAAGGACATACTTCCTAATTTATTAACATCCGTTTTAACATGCTGGAATGGTTGACGCTAAGTGGGCTCAAAAACGGATTGTGTTTTATATCCCAATATGAATTATTTATAATTGTCGCGTTATAACTGTAGGTGCCGGTGTTTAAAGTGTTTTTTCAACACCTTATAATATATCTTTAGGGGAAAGGCGATACCTTGGTTGCTTACTTGAATTCGCAAGATTCTGTGAATTCAGATTATCAAATACAGACACAGTTACAGATAATTTATCCGAACACGCATACACCGCCGACTCACAGAAACAGAGACAACGACCTACTTTTTGGAGAAGATTGGTACTCATTCAATGGACATTAAACGGTAATGCTTCATATTACAGTTAAAGGGATTAGCAGCGGATAATCTAGATAATACAAAATGTGGAAATGCATCTGTTTTTTACACGTTATAATCTGGGAGAAGTGTGTACAATTCCATAACTTGCTTTTAATTTAGAAACAAACCACCAAATAGTGAAAAAAATAAGTATTTGAGAAATTTGTAAATATGCAGACAGACTAGTAGCACCGAAGCGGGGAAACAAGCAAGGTTAGAAGGTATGGAAGGAGGCAGTCAGGATGCCGGACAAGGTATAGCAAGCACAATAAAGAAACGACTGCCTGGTCGTCCCTCCCTCTCCCTCATTCACCCAGCGAGACATCTAAAAATCTGCAATAAACAGCTAATTTTGGTTTACACAAGCCATAATAAAAAATACAATAGTTTTTGTGTTTTGGAGGTCAAACGTATTTGATCATGGTGCCACAATAATATCACGCTTAAAATCCTAGGATATTGACCGAGAAAGGCTTTTTTGAATCTCAAGTCGGATTTTTGATACGCACGTAATGAATTAAATAATCGGATAGAAAGTCTGCTTGTCTTTATACACGGAATTCAAGCCAACCACTTGGCACAGTTATGTTCGCACATCCCATGCCAGTAACAAAAAACACAAAAATATGAATTTTGATGATTTTTTTTTATGTTTCGGATTAGCAAATCGCTAGCTAATCCCTTTAATATTGAAATTTAATGATTTGAAAATACTGACCATGACATACTCCATCAATTTTGGGTACAACAGAGCAGAGTACACATCTTAAAATAACATCTTACCTTCCAACATTAGGTACAATGGTAGCGATGGTTGACGCCGAAGATGATCTTCTTAGCGTATCCACAAGTCATTGGTAATGGCTTGTGGTGGTGTCAGGATTTATTAAACTGAGTAAGCTGATCCGGAGCCGCGTGTATCCATGATAAGGAAGGCTCCTAACATGGTCCGCTTTTGAAGCTGGTGCGGATTTGGAACAGTTAGGGGTTTCACCCTCTTTTTCGACACTGGCTGCGATGTACAGTTGTGACTCTCTGTACACGGGACCGACGGCTTAACGTCCCCTTCGAAGGACGGGATGCTTTTCATGATTCATTTTTCCAATTCCATATGAACCATGGAGGAGAGAGGTATTCTGTATTTAATCAATAGCTGATATACAGATCAAATCCAAAATGAATCCTAAAAAAGTCAGGAAGTGATTCCACCGGATTCGACCCGGAATTTTGGTAAATTTGCGCCACAGGCAAGCACAATGACCACTAGACTACGCTCTCACGCGCCGAGGAAGATGATGACCGTGAAATTATGGTAAAATAAGTCAGTTTTATTGCAAACGTTTAATAAAAATAAGGGAAACTGTTCAAAAATTCTACGATTCATGCCATATGAAATCATCTTTAGGCACATTTTCTATTAGAAAACGGAAAAGAATTGTGAACAAAATTGGAATGAATTAGCAATTCAAAAAACAAAACAAGAAAAAACAACAACAAATACAAACAACAAACAAACGGTAATTTCAAAAGAGTGTGTTTCAAAAGGGCCATGCGTGAATGTTATTCCTGTCATTTGACTAGGATGGCGACAGAATACTTACGTCTAGTGATCAGTAAAGCTAAGAATGACTACCATTTTCCAACATAAAATGATCAACATTTTGATTATGTTATTCATAATATCTTTTGCATCTTTCCTTAAATATCAGCATGTACTATTCTTTTTCAAGTCGAATTCTTATCATATTATTACTCCTGGCTAATTACATTGTTGATCATAAAGGTAGAATAAAATATTTTTTCCACTTTTTGTCCCCGCCGACGAAGTTCGCGAGAGCGCGGACTATAAAATGGGCGCCCGTCCGTATGTCCGTTCCCTCCATATGCTCCGTCCGTATGTCCGTGGATAAAATGTTAACCCTGGAAACATTTGGGCATATCTTTTTTTTCTGGATGAGCTAGAGTAGCCCAAACTTGGTATATGTAGGAGGGGATACCCCCACTCACCATGTAATTCAATCTCCCAGGGTCCTCCCTGGGTGGGTCAGGGGGGAGGGGGGTAGGGTAAAAAAGGTCAAGGGAAAAAAGGTCAATATGACAGAAAATGTAAACATTGTGTACAATTTATCTGGAGTTCCAGAAGGGCTACGATGATGTAACTTGGTGGAAAGAAGCATGTTGATGAGTTCTCAACCTGATTAGATTTTGGGTGCCTAAAATATGCTAATTAAGTATCTTAATTTGCATAATTGTGCGAATTTTCCGCAAGGCTTGTGTACAATTTGGAGTTCTGTAAGGAGTATAATGATGTAACTAGGTGGAGGGGAGCGGCTGGGGCTTCTTCAAGCCTAATTAGATTTTGGGCAATTTTTTTTTAGAGTTCTGGTTGTTACAAGTGGGTTATTTCTTTGGGTTGCCAGCATGGTTTACATTTCTGGAAAATGTGAAAATATGGAAAATTCAATGATCGCGCCTTTCCAGACCCCGTATAGGTCCCAAATTTAAAATGTGGTCACAGGATTTTTTCACATATAGTGTTGCATATTGAGGTAAAATTATTTCATTTTTTTTTAATGTACTTAAATTGAGTGTTTTTTCAGGGATTTTTGCATGATGAATTTTCAGATTTCTTGAGTCATTATCTTGAGTAACCATTTTTTTCAAGTTCTTTATGGCGAGCTAGTGATGGCCATAATTAATTTGACGGATGGACTGTGCAGTTTAGTTGTCACTTAGTGATTCGGATTATTCGGCGGGGACATATTTACGCCATTCGCCGTAAATACGAGTTCGCCTTGTTATGGAATGATTCTTACCGTGTGAGTTATTTTATGATTTATTGGTGTATATCGCCACAATACTTAAAATGTTCAGTTTCTTCCGAAATATCACCATGAACAAAGCCACAAGTAACATTTACGAAACTGTGTCCTTAGCCTGACGGAACAAGTGGGTATGGGTATTGAATAGCAGATTTAAGGACTTTGTTACAAGTTGTTCACATCAGTCATTTTTAAAGATAACACATTTTGGGTGATTTCATGCATCGAAATTGTTCAATAGTACTGTTTTGAATGTCAATAAGTCACGAACATCGAGTTATGGCGACCCTGGCAGTGACTCAGTGCATCAAGATGTCGCGGCATACTGTCACAAAGTTGTTTATGATATCAATGGGTAGAGAGTCCCACTCATCGGTCAAAGGATGAGCTCCTGTAGTGTTTGAGAAAATGTTCCTGTAATTGATGGCTCGGCCTCAGGCATCCAGCATGCTCGATAGGGTTTCAAATCAGGGAAGCAAGCAGGCCATGGTATCCGCTGCACCCCTCTGCCTCAAGAAATTGTATCACTACAGCGGGAGGCCCTGTACGCGTAGCATGTCGTCTTGCAGCCCGAAAATTGTTTACATAAACCCCTTTTATATGTAGCAGACACAGTGGGCTTTTCCAAGAATGTCTAGTAAACACGAGGTTCAGGTTTCATCTGGCACATCGTGAGTTTTTCCCTCCATATGAATACCGGCCCATACTATTACTGAGGCCGCCAACCACCTTGGAGTCGATTTCCTGAATACAGTCATCTCGTAGGTTCTCACCACGTATTCGACGAACCCTTTGTCTCCATCTTGGCGGTTCAAAGAGTAGCGCTCTCTCGTCCATAAGAACACATATAGCCATGTCCGAGCTGGAAATCTCTGTTGCTCCCTAGGCCAAGAGTATCGAGCAACTCTGTGGTGAACGGTTAGGCGTGGACATTTGGTCATTCCGTCTTGCTCGTTAACCATGTTGAAGCAAATCGTCCGATCTACGTTGGAAGGAACGTTGATTCCATAGGTGTCTTCTCCACAAACGACGAAGACGCCTCGTTGGCATTTTGGGCTCTACGGCACAGATTAAGCAATCGGCGACCATCTCGTCTGGTAAGTCAATCGTGGTCGTCCTGATTTTCGTGGCCTCAAATGACCCACTCTTGAATAACTGTCTGAGGATTGTACTAAACCGATACTATGCGATATTCTGAGGAATCAGAGACTTGGCTTGTTTGTACCCTTCCAGTTGGGTACAAGTACATTTCGGCGTATTGATAATGCAGTTGGATAGAGGCATAGACTAGGGAACCTCTGTTGTCAGTTTTGTTGTAAAGGTAACAACCAACTATGAAAAATAGGCTCCTGAACAACGGCTGGAGCAGGGAAAAGGAACCAAACAAACAGGACGTATGACATTTTATAGCTTCCAACCAAAAGGAGTTGTTACGTAATTCAAAATTATTGCATGGATTCACTTTCACCTGTTGTGGGGACTCATTAGTATGTAATCATTCACCTACTATAATATGATTAATGAGGCGTTCAAATAGAAATACTTTCAAGATTCGGTTCCGCGATTCTTCTAATCGCAATTTTTGATCGGTTTCTAGATCAGAGAGTACTTGCATTCCGTCAGCTTTAATCCATAGATGGCATTTTGAATTACTTGCCCTCAGTTTTCAAAGGGATTCTGTAACTCAATAGGATCAAAGAGCCGTGAAATAGTAAGGACCTCTGTTAGAACAGTATAAAGTCTGTTTTGTTAAACAATATTTTGCACGAAGGATATTAGAAATAAAGAAAATATAAAATTGATAGAATTTGTCCCTTTTGTAAGTGTCCAACCTTTCCTAAATAAAAACAGTATTCCGATGGAATTTGTATTTTCAGACGAACATTAGATACTAATGGTTCAAGGTTGAACGAGAAGCACGTGGGAAATAAAAGTCTCTTGTTGTCGATTATCATGGGGACGGTACAAAATTCTTAATTTAAATTTACTAAATCTGATTTGGCGTTTTGTCATACATTTTATTTTCCTCAGCGATTTACCAATTCAGCTCACACCTATTATTTGCGGCATGGGTAATTTGATCCTCCCCGAAGGTTTTGTCAGGTATGTCATGAATTACACAACTCCGGCAATTCAAAATATCACGGATTTGCTTCATAAAAGGCTTATGATAAATGATTAAATTAATTTTCTTCGAATTTTTGAAAAGGGTGCCTATTGCGCTTATTCAAAAGAACTGAATTTTATTTCTTTATTGTTAACGAAAGGTTGCTTCAAGACTCTTGTCAATTGTGTAATCTGTCCGTGTTTGGTATAGTGTCTGTATCATATATTAACATCCTATGTTTTGGTTAAAAAAAGGTATTATAGAAAAAAAAAACCCAATAATTTTGCAATCTTTAAGGTTTTTCAAAGTTAGCGAACAGTGCAATCTTACCGTAATGTATCTTCACCTTTTGTTTCTTCACTACGGCATATTAATTTATTGACAGATTAGTTGACCTACAAATATGCAGTAATGGTAAGATAGAGATCTTTAATTTTCTGGCTTCCACGGTCTATTAACGGCGTTCACGTTTAAAACTGCCAAAATATTCCTCTGTCAATGTACAGACATGTTAAAGCAGGAGATTGCATGCCTGTCACGGCCTCAATACGTAAGGACAGCAATACGTAACAATTTGAATATGAGCTGGGTAGAAGATAATGTGCCTTTAGAAGAAATGTGGTAAACGAAAATCCCTGCCCGTACGTAATATTTAAAAAGCAGTTAAAAGATATTATCTTGTAATGGTGATGGGATCATGACACTCACTAGTCTGTGATATGATGGAAGTATAGGACGCTTCTAGTAATTTAATTATGAAACACTTATAACGTATTGGAACGCTGTCATATTATTTATGGCCAAGTTTTCATTACGTATCGGGCACAGGTAGTTTTCAGGCTACAAATAGGTGATGATTGAACCAAAATGACTCAAAATTTGATCGGTAACTATTTTGAGTAATTTGGAACATCTGAAAGATAGCATATCATGTTACGGTCGGCCGTGTCAAAACGGCATAAAAGACATTTCTAATGACATTATATTATTACTTAATATGATTTGGCGTTTTGTCATACATTTTATTTTCCTCAGCGATTTACCAATTCAGCTCACACCTATTATTTGCGGCATGGGTAATTTGATCCTCCCCGAAGGTTTTGTCAGGTATGTCATGAATTACACAACTCCGGCAATTCAAAATATCACGGATTTGCTTCATAAAAGGCTTATGATAAATGATTAAATTAATTTTCTTCGAATTTTTGAAAAGGGTGCCTATTGCGCTTATTCAAAAGAACTGAATTTTATTTCTTTATTGTTAACGAAAGGTTGCTTCAAGACTCTTGTCAATTGTGTAATCTGTCCGTGTTTGGTATAGTGTCTGTATCATATATTAACATCCTATGTTTTGGTTAAAAAAAGGTATTATAGAAAAAAAAAACCCAATAATTTTGCAATCTTTAAGGTTTTTCAAAGTTAGCGAACAGTGCAATCTTACCGTAATGTATCTTCACCTTTTGTTTCTTCACTACGGCATATTAATTTATTGACAGATTAGTTGACCTACAAATATGCAGTAATGGTAAGATAGAGATCTTTAATTTTCTGGCTTCCACGGTACAGTACCGGCGATATCACTCGTAAAACTGCAACACTATTCCTCTGGTCATGGACAGACATGTTAAGCAAGAGATTTGCCCCGCCTGTCACGACTGCTCAATACGTAATGGACAGTTCCCAAGAGCGTACAATTTGATATGTACTGGGTAGAAGATGTTTTGCCTAGAAGAAAATGTGGTAAAGAAAACTCCTGCCCAGTACGTAAATAATAAAAAATGTCGCTTAAAATCATATTAATCTTTGTAATTTTTATTGGATCCTTGACACTCACTAGTCCTGTGATATGATGTAAGTATAGGACTTCTTCTAGTATTTAAATTATGAAACACTATAACGTATTGGACCGCTGTCATATCTTTATGGCCACATTTTTCATTACGTATCGGGCACAGGTAGTTTTCATCACAAATAGGTGGTATTGAACAGAATGACTCAAATCTTGATTCAGTAACTAACTTTTGAGTCAGCTTGGAACAATCTAAAAGATGCACTATTCCACATGTTCGGTGTCGCCTTGTAAACTGGCATAAAATACATTTCTAATGACGATTATATTATTATTATATTATTATCATTTTCATTATATTGCAATCCTTTACATAGGGCGAATTGGCTTTTGTTATCACTCAGAACGCCTCAATGCGAATAATCGTTTCCCTCCCCTAACGTATCCCTTGTATTGCGGTTTATGTCCCGTTTTGGATACATGATATCATTTAATTTCTGTAAATGACGGACATCCCCTAGAATAACAAGATATGAATATTAATTAATTTAAATTAGGAAAAACTCATTATACCTAGTGAAATAATTACAATTTCCCCCTAACATGCTTGTTACTACGTTATTATTATTCTTATCATTCTGATTACTAACTACCCCTTTTCGTTACTAACTTTGCTCCAAACACCTCGCAGCAGAGAACGATCTCTATTCCTTTTCACCTCCCCCAACAATTTCCCTACAACTATCCAAAGGATTATATAAAGCACCCACCTGCTTCCCTATCAGCTGCATCTACCATCTTAGTCTTTATATTGCTTCCCTATGTTTCTTTCTTTTGGTTTCTTTACAGCTCTAGTCTGCTCAGTTTCCTTACTCTCAAAATGCCTCTCATCAGTTTTTCTTAGTTGACTACTGGTGTCAACCTTTATCCTTATGAGAAGCTTTTTTAGTTGGATTTTGGGTTTCCTAAACTCTACAATCCTTTGTAGTTGTCCTGTATTTTTCTGCTGTCGGTTTCTATTAGTCCTCAGATTTCAGATTTTTTCCATGTCAACAACACTGCATAACAAAATTAACTATATAAGAATAGTCATAAAAATTCAATTTGATATATGATTCATATGAACGGCAGTGTGTGAATTATAGCATCCTTATAAGGTAACGTTATTGATTAAAATATTATGCTAGACAAAAATATTATAATTAACCAAATAAGTACGGCACAAACAAAAAACTTAATTGGGTGTGCTACAACAAAGGTCATAAAAACGAGAACAGAATTTAACAAAACATCCCATCAAACAAACGTACCCAGGCCTAGACGAATTGAGACGAACAGAATTACAAAACAAAACATTTTACAGCTGGTTATAGTCTAAAGATGAACCTGGACTGTACTGAATCAATGATTGATTTTTATTCACTCTTTTTTTTGACACAACCAGAAAGTCCTGTCTAACGGACGCCTATTGCAATCTTGTCACAGGGAGTTATTTTGAATAGACAAGCGTTTGAAAGGCTTTGCTTTAAGAAGTGTATGGGTTCCCCCTCCGCATGCCTTGCATGTGTAAACACGTCAATGCACTTCGACAAGCGCCGGAGTTCGGGTTGGTTCAATTTTTACTCTTGAGTGGGCATTGTTTGCCTTCAATATTGTCTGACTCTACTACTGTCTTGACTAGCTCTCATTTATACGAATGTTTTGAAAGAGAACCGATGGGCTCCACAAAATCTGGCAAGTTTGCCTGGCACGTTTTGCTGGTGGTCCCTGTGCATGATACAACTTTTCACTCTTTAATGTTTCCCCATGGGCGAAGTCTAGCGGAATCAAATCTGGGATCTTCGCAAACAGAATAACCCGCTGCCTTTAAATCATCCTACCGGACAAGAATGTTTCAACAATTTTATTATTGAAATGGAAGAGAACGCAACCTGCATCCGTCTTATGGTTCTTAGAGGCAGCCAAGTGGAGGACAGAGCAGAGCAGTAAAGAATAATGAGCCAAGTATCTTGGAATTCTTTTTGATATTGAAACTAATCTTTCAATATCATAAAGTGAACCTTTGTGCAAAACAAAATAAACCATAAAAGGTGTGCTGGTAGAATGTGCTATTGTTTAAAGAAGACACAGCTACAACAGTAACAACATCCGTAGATAAAATGAAAAGGTGGTACCTAATTTTCATAGCCCATACACTGGTCCAATTATCGTCCTTTTTGGAAAGACTTATCCTTTATGTAGGTGTTCGAAACCTAATGAGCATGCACTTTTCAGATGTGTATTAATTGGGATGGTTTACTTTTTTTCTCTTTGTTAACAATCGAGGTCGCTTTGAGGGTTCTCTTTTTTTGAGACACCCGTAATTTATTTTCAAATAAAATTTAACTAGTTTCCTGCCACTATTTTTCACTAGTGGTTTTAGGTTGCAAAACTATTTGGTTAAATAAGTCCTTTGCAGCTACTTAAAACTTTAATAACGTTGATCACGTAACCCAATACTTAAAATTGGCTTAATTGATATCATTTCTAAGTCCATCTTTATGAATCCCTTAGTTGTTAATGGGATATTCATGGTATCTTATTATTTGCTGCTGCATGTACTATACAAGTTGATACTGTCATATGATGAGACGTGGACACACAAAAGGCTATGATGTTTTTGGTGATATATTTTCACATTAACGGCAGTGTCAACGACATTTTTCTAGCAGTAATTTTAACAATAATCCTAGGCCCACACCTGATTATATCCAAGGTCATTTTCGGCTTCAATACATGGAAACATCGATCAGGAAATTGTTCTAATCACTCCCTTACATCACCTGCAGAATACTTGCTAATGGGCACACGTATGCGTTAAAGGGAGTGTCGCAAATTTAATATGCTGTTTTCAATACGTTTGCTTCTCTTTAAGTTGAACTACAATCCGAAACCGTTCAAGGTGTGGAGAAAGAGAATATCAGTACTAAAACCGTTCTGAAACGAAGAGCGTGTGAGTGCAATAAAGTTGTTACCTACTGGACATTATTAAAGTTGAGTTGTTCGCTGACATGTTGAAATAGAGGTACCACGATTTAAGGTGTGGTGCCAGTCTCAAATGAAAGAAAAAACATTAAAACACCCGAAAACAAGGGAATTTTGAGCCAAAAGGCCTTTCATGCATGACAATATGCAGATACGATGACACTCACGTGACGATCTAGCATTACCTTCACTCTGGGGAAAGCGAGCATATTTTCCTTTTCTCTAACGGCCCTTCAATAATTCTGTGGAATCGTAGTTTATGATTTTAAACATATCATAATCATTTGCAATATGTACAGTATTAAATTGAAAACCTAGATAAATGAAAGTTGGATAGAAAACAATACTGAACGATGTGAAAATAACACTTATTATAATCATGATTCCTTTTAAATGTAACTGATAAAGACAACCCTTAACGGAATTTGCCACATTGATTAAAAGACTAACCCTTTCCTACTTTCTTATTGTGTAACAGCCTCCAGGTATACTAAACGTGGAATTGAATGTGAAGCAATCACCTTTCAGAAAGATGATCACTAGAGTTAAGTCGACATTCTGTAATTGTAGTATGCCCCCCTAAGTTTGCCTTGGACGTTTGCAGCAATGTTTATTTAATTATCACAAGCTTTCACTTGTTTCCCAACCTTGATTCTCTCTGCAGGTGAGCCAAAAGTATATTTAACAGAACCTTTTTCCGGATACTATTCAATTCTTGAATATTGAATAATACCTTGATTATATAAAATTGACTGCCACTTAACAAATTTTAGACGCATTAATGCGCTCTAGCCTTTAGTCCACATCGTCTGCAGAGTGAAGTTATTGAAGTACAAAGCTTCCATGACCCCTTTACGACTTGTTTACCGACGAACATCAGGATTCTCATAAAAGATCACAAAGAGTGAGTATACGTTTTAAAAAACAAATATCCTGCAGTTTGCATTTACAGAACCTCGGGAAAGATTTTGGAAAAAACATGTACACTCACGTTCAATAACATTGGATTATTTGTTTTCGCATTAAATCTCTGAACGAGAGGAACTATGCAATACTGATTGTCCAAGGGCGGATTCTAATATAATAATAACTCCCCGTAAAGAAATCGCAAATCTAAAATGCCTTAGTTGTCCTGACCAGGTAGCAGCTGAGAGTGGTGTAAGTAAACATGAGATAAATATTTAGATTTCAATCAAAACATAAAACTTTGTCAAGACTAGCTATAAGCTTATTTCCTGGCTTTAATCTATGATTCTTGAGCTAACGGGAACGTAGAAAGGACGTCCATTGATATTGAGTTGAATAAAGCGGGTATATAATACCCTTGTAAATTTTCGTTTTTGCGTAATTTGTGTCTATTTATTTCAATATAAGAGCAAAAGTTCTTTTGTAACAGATTAAATGGTACTAACTTCCAGACTGTTTTAATGAGGAAAGAGAAGCTTATTTTGATAAGGGAGGGACTTAAATAGAAAAAAAAAACCCCGGAAAAGTATCTGCAAGAAAAAGTCAGTCGATAAACCTAGCCCATCAATCTCTAAGTGGAAAACGGGCGACTGGGTCATCGAATGCCATCAGTACATCGAGGAGTACTGATTGGATAGAAGGGTCATAGCCTCTATAAATAATCCGTAAGGGACAGTCCTTTGTTAAATATACATTCAATTTACTTGGTTCATGTCGGACGCTTTATCAAGAAAATCTTTAATGATATTTTGTTTATGTTATCATAGTATATCTCAAATATATTAAAAATAAATCCCGGAATATTTAATTTAATGTCAATCAATTCGTTTATATTTGGCCCGGATGCGCACGGTTTACGGGCCAACTTCTATTAAGGTATATGAGTAGACGACCCATCAACTCGGGATTAGTTTGGGTCCTAGGTGAATGAGGATGGGGAGTGATTACAGGGGCCAACGTCAAGTTTTACTCGCACTTAGCTCAGTAACGCAAAAGCCTAGTATGATTGTTTTCACCACATACCGGGTGTTTTAAAAAAGAACCCGCAAGCGGGGCCTCTATTCCACAAGAGAAACGAGTAACACATAACAAATTAATGTCATTTTATTTAGGTTTTCCGACACCGAAATAATCATCGCAAAAGACACCATTGACTGAGTTTGGCGATTGAAATTTTTTACCACACTTGTTCATTTTATCCACGGATTGTTACTGTCTGAACTGTCTTTAGAAAATATACCTTCTCCAAGCACATTCTTACGTTTATGTTTTTTTTTTGGGGGGTTTTTGCGACAAAGATCAGTTCTGATATTGAAAAGGTTAGTTTCAATTATTAGAAATTCCAAGATCTTGCCTCATTTTCTTTACTCTGCTGCTCTACCCCCCTCCCACTTGGCTGCCTCTAAGACCATGAAGACGGATGCAGGCTTGCGTTCTCTTTTCCATTTCAATAATCGACTTCTAATCATTCTTGTCCGTCGGATGCTTGCAAAGGCAGCGGTTATTCTATTGCGAAGTTCTGGCAAGTTTGCTGTTTGGTTCCTGTACGTACACACCACTCTTTATAATGTTTCCCCTAGGGCGAAGTCTAGCGGAGTCAAATCTGGGGATCTTCGCAACAGAATAACCGCTGCCTTTGCAAGCATCCCACGGACAAGAATGATTAGAAGTCAATTATTGAAATGGAAAAGAGGACGCAAGCCTGCATCCGTCTTAGAGGCAGCCAACTTCCCGGGGGGGGGGGGGGCATAACATCGCAGTAAAGAAGAATGGGGCATGATCTTGCAATTTCTAATAATTAAAGCTAAACTTTTCAATATCAGAACTGACTTTTGTCTCAAAAACAAAAGAAACCATAAACAAAAGAATGAGCTTGGAGAATGTGTATTGTCTAAAGACTACTGAAACAGTAACAATCCGTGGATAAAATGAAAAAGTGGTACAAATTTTCAATCGGCCATAACTCAGTCAATATGCATCGTATTGAAAAGATTTTTTTGGTGTCTGAAACCTAACGAAATGCACGTTTCGGTTTAGTAATAATATGTATGGTTTACTCTTTTTTCTTCGTGAAATAGAGGACGCTTTGAGGGTTTCCTTTTTTTAGACACCCGGTATGAGTAAACCGTGATCATGGCAACGTAACAGAGAGGTACCGCACTAATTAAGTATAAATCGTTTGGATTGAATATGTTTATTTTGTATTCATCTTAGATGCAATTGCATTAATTCGGATGAATCAAATAAGATACCAGTTCCAAAAGCACATGTTGCACAAGCAAATTATTAGCAGGATACTAAATTCAAGCAGAGTTTGTGTGGTTGTCCTTATGTAACATTACATTTACAGTCTTCTGACTCCCATTTTGAAAGATTAAGTTCAGTATTGTTAACCCTAGTGCGTTTGTTTTTACTCGCATTCTGATTTTTGCACCATTTTTAAACATCAACGTGCGTTCTATCGTTACACCAAAGTTTTCCCAATGCAGACAATCCTGAGTGTATTTTGTTGCCGATTTAAGGCAGCTATTTGACCATTTAAAGTCCACACCACCACATGGTCTTAACGGCGGGATTTAAGCACATTACACGCTGTCGGGCGCAAGGCGCAGCATCGCGTCGCGCGGTTGAATTCTTTACTGCGTAATGAAGCGGTTCGCGTGTTTTAATGTAGTTTGGCGCGAACGCATCTTGGAAAAACCGAAAAATAATCTTTAAAAATGTAAACAAAGCGATAATTTTGGAGACAATACGCAATTTCATGTCTTCTTACGATTTATGAGTTAGAGAGAAAATGTTTGATTAACTAGTGCATAAAGTCGGTATTTTCATCATCACTTGCACCACACCTCCTCCATTGTTAGTTCAAATGCGATCCATTATTTTTTACTCACTCTAGCTCTTGTCCATGGCGTGAACAGTCCTTTTTTTTATAAAACATGGATTTTCCGTCAATGTTTACCATTTTTCTCCAAAATGTTTTGTCACTTTTTCTATCCAATCTAACTCCCCACTGTACCGAAGTAAAAGGTAAGGTTTAACTTTCCACGCTAGCAATCGGTCTTCTCTAGGGCACGGTTTTCTAAATTTTTCATTTTTCGATGTCTTAACTAAGATATTCTCCATAATACTCAAATTTTTGGAAAAGAAAGGTAAAAATCACACTTTTTTGACATTTTTTCTTATATTTCTAAAAGTAAGCTATATTTTTCCAAAATGAAAAAACCGTCCCCAGAAAATTTGTCTTTTTCTGAAAAATAACATAAGAAATCATGAAAATTCCAACCTGTTTTTGTTATGCTTTTTGAAAATTTTGGGGCAAAATCAGTTTTTTTTTAGTATTTTTCATCAAAATACGGAAAGTTTTCACATTAATCGTGATGCATCAATCGGGGTTCATCGCCCAATTTTCTTTTTAGAGTGTATCCTTTTTTACAGACCACTAATCAATTTTGCCGGAAGTTACAAACCAAAATAGATACTCGGAAGCTACAAGGTTGACACTGCCCTTAAGAACGATGGTATATGCATCACTAGAAAATTCATTAGATTCCCTAAACAGCCAGACCAAACTTGTGATTGTAAGAAAAACTCATCACAGTGCAGAGGTTCTCACTTGTTGACACTTAATGAATGATCTGACACATAATGACAGCCTCATGGTGGTGCTATTATTTGAGAGTGTTATTATTGTACATGCCGGAATAACACAATGTTTGTTACACGCACCTTTGACTATTGTAAATATTGTAAATGTTGATATTAGCAGTTTGGCAGACAGTCTGGCACAGACTGATCCCTGTGGGAATTGCACAAAGTAGTAAACAAAAAATAACAAAATAGATTGTCGACAAATACATAGCTACAATTTGTCGTTCCTTTTAAACGGCGAAAATAAACAGTAAAAATTATTTAAAACGCCCTGTCTTCCCCCCCGCGAAAAGGCCTGTCCTGGTCCCGGATCTTTCTCGCCCCTCTTCCCTCTCATATTTGAATTGAACCTGTATAGAAATACTTCTTGAAGTGTTCAGCTTCTGGTATGGTATAACAAGGCAAAAAGTGCAAGCCCCATGAAGAAAACACTTCTTCGTGACAAATACAAATAAAGAGCGCCGCTCATTACTCCCGTTACTGAATGGTTTACCGTCATATTTGTTATACAGCTTAGGGAGATTTCGGAAATTCTGCCAATGTGTTCATGACGTTCTCGAGAGCTTCTTAGACCTCATGTGGTCAA